>CM069134.1:3990041-4036620 GCA_035221665.1 Okamejei kenojei
CCCCTAAGATAGGAGTTATTGTGAGATGAGCAAATACTTTTTTCAAATGCTATCTGTGTTAAATTTACTAGTGCAATGTTTTATATTTTATGATCCAATCTTACATTAGCTAGTCATGAGGCTATTTAATTTTACAGACCCTAGTTTTGTAATCAGACTCATCAAATTCAAATTTAAAAGTGTGAACTTAGTAATTTGTTGTTTTTAATGTTAAGTTAAATACACTTTGCATCTATAAATTGAGTTGTCTGCGAACTGCCCCAATGTCGAGCAAATTAGCACACTTAAAAAACCATTGGTCCTGTGGAAATTACTGTATTTGGGCTCAATTGGAAGAAGCTAGTAAATTATGAGGCCACTAATTAGGTATGTTACTAAACTTACCGTTAGCGGGGCTGA
This sequence comes from Okamejei kenojei, assembly GCA_035221665.1. Lineage (NCBI taxonomy): Eukaryota > Metazoa > Chordata > Chondrichthyes > Rajiformes > Rajidae > Okamejei > Okamejei kenojei. Next base: position 3,990,441 of record CM069134.1, read on the forward strand.
CTGGTCTGCCACTGGCCATCAGTGCGCGATAGGCGCCTTTTAAGGGGGGTGGGGGTGTTTAAAATGCAGTTTTCCCCTTGCCATTCCGGAATTTATTTTGTCGGGAGTGCGATCTTTTCTGGAGATTCGGTCCGGACTGCGGTATGTTTTATAATAAAAATGTTTTTAATCGTCCGACTATCTCTGCGGCTGCAGTATAAAATTGAAATTAGCGTTCTTAAATGCCATGAACGCGACAACGGGGGGACCGTTTTATGTAGGGGACAAGAGTAAGTGATAAATTATTTACTTTTACATTCTACACTTGCAGTTTAGGGGACTTTAAATTAATTTTTCATGTTGCCAAAACGGTGATTTAGTCCCTTCGTTCAGGCAGGATTTTTTTCTGTGATATGGGGTTTAATCTTCACCGCAACCGCAACGTTCAATCCATCGCGTTCCTCATAAAATCCCACTCGCAAGCTGTTTAAAATATGCCCATTAATTGACAGGCAGTGTATACACTAAATTCCTTCAATTTGCTATAAAAATTAATGACAATTTGATTTAAAATTCATGTTATATTGTGAAATTCTTGTGTGATTGTTATTTGGACACTTGGGCTTTAAAAATAAAATGTTATTTTTTATTAAGTAATGGTAGATGTTAGATCTAGTAATTGAATTTTGTAATTTGCTTACAATTGGGTCTAACTAACTAATTTTATGCATAATTTCAGGTCATCCATTAAGATTGTTTCATATTAGGTTCAGAATGCTTCCAATCTATTAATTTAAATGAAATTTCTTTCAGTTTTCTTAATTTTGAGAAAATAATGGGCTTTTGAATGTCCTCGCTCAATCAAACTTTTGTTGTTTAGTCAATGGAAAGGCAAAAATGGGAACAAGTTTGCTAATTCCGAGTATGAAAATGACCTTAACTTTTTTAATACTAAAGATATGAAAGTGAATTAGGTGTCAAAATTAAAAACTTCTTTGTTGCTTTATCGGATGGGATAAATTTCAGACTTGATGTTTTAGAATTATCTCATAACGCATTTGTAAAATTGCTACACTAATCAGGCAGCCTCAATGACATTACTGTAAACAAGTAAAAACTGTCTTCTGAGAAATCTGGATTAGCTCAATCCTGATATAATAAATAAAAACCTCTTGCTTCCTCACTAAGAAGAAAGTTCATTGTAAAGACATTGTCGACTTTGTTTGTGGATAATGGATAGTGTTTATTGAAGGATATAAATGCCTACTCAAGTGAGTTCATTGGAATTCACTAACTCCAGAATATAGAAAGGTGCCAAGATCTTTGAGCCTATAGGCCAGCCCTTAAGAAAGTCACCAAATGTATAAAATATAATGGCGCGTGCTCCTATCTGTGTAGATCAAATGATGCAGGTGGAGGGTGTGAAAATTGTGACTTATTTCGAGATACAGTGCGGTTTAAACAAGCCTATTCTGCCAACCCTGTCCACATGCCAGCGATCCCTACACATTAAGTCACCATCACTACATACTCTAGGGACTCAATGTTCATTATACAAAGCCAATTCATCTGCAAATTCAGTACCGACTGTAAGGAGAGAGCTTAGATAAGGGCTCTTAAAGATAGGCGGAGGTCTGGAGGATATGAGGAGAAGGCAGGAAAGGGTAGTGATTGTGGTATGTTCGCTGATTCACATGAATGGTGGGTGCTGGCTTGAAAGGCTGTACGGTCTTGCAACCCAATTTGTCTATTGTCGGGATTGAACCCGGGTCCCGATGCTGCAAAGCGCTGTTAGGCAGCAACTCTACCTTTGCACCACTGTGCTACCCTGTTATTTAATCAACAATAAGTAGTAAAACACTGCCCAGTCCATCATCGGCTTGACCTCCCTTCCATCGAGGGGATCTATCGCAGTCGCTGCTCAAAACCTGCTGGAACAAATTACTTATCCTTACAGCTTTTGCAGGTAGATCCCTAAAACATTAAAATTGGACAATGGACTTCATTACACAAGCTCTAAGGTCACCCGACAGAAACAAGGTAACTGCAGACAGATGCTGGTTTAAAAAAAAGGCACAGATGTGCTGGATTAGCTTCGCGGGTCAGCAGCAGCTGAGAAGGAACCGATGTTGGGTCCTGAACCGTAACTGTTGTCTAGCATGGTTCTTTTGAGATACTGCATGACTCCTTGTCATCTGTGTCTTCTTTGTAAAAGTTTGTTGTAAGCTTCTGGATAAACAGGGGTCGGATCTGGAACGACCAACCAATGGTTTTGTGCCTGGTAAGTTCCCCCAAGGTGTTTGACAACCTTCGTTGTATTTTTGAAGCGGTTTCTAGGGATAATTGAGGAGGGTTTTTTTAAAGTGTGGATGTTGTCTTTATGGATTTCAGTAATGCCTTTTGGACAAAGGTCCCAATGGAAAGGTGGGTTAAGAAAGGTTCAATCTTGTGGGGTGGTTAATGTTGGAGTAGCAAGATGGATTTTCAACAGTGGCTGAATGGAGTGATGTCAGGAAGAGTAATTGGTGGATGGCTGTTTGTCAGGTTGGATGCTGGTTCCGACCAGGGGGGTGCCTCATGGTTCGGTGTTAGGTCCTCTGTTGTTTGTTCATGTGCATCAATGATCTGGTTGATGGGGGTGGATAATTGGATAAAGTATGTCTGCAGATGATAATAAGTTAGGTGGGTGGTATTTGTGGATAATGAATTAGATTTTCAAAAAAGTCTACAGAGTGATTTGGGCCATAAGGAAAAGTTGGCTGAAAGATGGCTAGAGCAGATGGAGTTTTTGCTGATAAGTCGTGTTGTGTACATCTTGGCAGGACAATTCAAAATAGGCATACATGGTAATGGCTGGAATTGAGGATATGTTGTGGAACAGAGGGATCTAGGAATAAGCTCTGCATAGTTCCCTGAAGGTGGAATCGAATGTAAGATGGGGTGGTAAAGAAAAGCCTTTGGTGTTGCTGGCTTTATAAATCAGAACAGTGCTAATTTAGGAGCAGGGAAAGTAATGCTAAAAATTGTACAAGGCATTAGGTGAGACCATTTATGGAGTATGGTGTACAATTTTGGTTTTTGCTGATCTATAGGAAGGAGGTCAACCAAATTAGAGGAGTTACAGAGGAGATGTACTAGCAATGTTGCCTGGGATACTGCAACTATGTTACAAGAGAAAGGTTTGGAACAAGTTAGGCTTTATTCTTGGAGCGCAGGAAGGTTAAGGGGGGACTGATTGAGGTCTTTTAAAATGATTATGAAAGGGATAGGACAGAGTGGTCGTGGATAAGCTTTTTACCATTAAGGGTAGGGAGATTCAAAACAAAGAGGGCATGTCATGGAGAATTCAGGGATTGGAAGTTTAGGGGTGTAACGTCGAGTGGGAACTTCTTTATCAGAGGTGGTGGCTGTGGGGACATGAGCTTCAGCAGAAGTGGGTGAGGCAGGATCGTTTTAAATTTAAAGTAATGTGGCATAGGGTATATGGAGGGAGGGAATGGAGCGGGTATGGTTGAGTGCAGGTTAGTTGGGACTTGGGGAAAAAACTATTGGGTTTCGGCAGGGGACTGGGATGAGGGCTGAGAGGGCTGTCTCCGTGCTGTTATTGTTTTTGGGTTATATGGTTCTCTCACATTCCTCATTATGGGAAACACTTTCATTGCTCTGAAAGAAGGAGGAAATTAGAGAACAAAAATCTAATGATTTCGAGATATGGAAGTTTTATCTGAGCATGTTTGAAGTGTTGCACTTTATGTTTGGCTCGAAGGTATAGGGGGAAAAGAGAGATAGTATTACCCTTAATCCCCATTCAGGGAGCAAAGCAACGGTGTTCCAGGTCCATAACCCTCCTGAAGTGCATACACAGATGTAGATATAGTGGAAAGAATAATAAGTATAAGAGTAGCGCGTGAGAAGTCATGATTGCAACACTTCATCAAAACGTTGTTCGGCTAATTTGAGGTATTGATGCGCAGATTCAGGAAGGATGCTGAGGCTTTGTAGAGTGGATAAGAAGAAGTTCATCAGAATGCTGCTGGATCTGTTGTCACTAGCTACAAGGAAACCTTAGCACAATGGGATTGTTTTTCTCTCTGAATTGCTCAGGAGGTTAGAGAGCACGATAATGATAGAATTACATACAATTTGAGACAACCACAGGGCGCCGGGCGTGGGCGGGGGGGGGAGGGGGGGGGTGGCAACCCTGCTGTACAGTATAGTTCGTTTTTTTCTTTTCCGTTTTGTATATTTAATGGATTGTTAAAAGTTGTTTTAATGTTCTTTTGTTGTTTTATGTGGGGGAGGGGGGGGAGGGGATCGGGGGAAACTTTTTTTTTAAAGTTCCTATCTTCCCGGAGATGTGATCAATTTTTGGATACAGGTGCCAGGGGTGGTGGTGGAGGCAGACATGATAGTGACATTTAAGAGACTTTTTGATAGGCACATGGTTATGCAGAAATGTAGGAATAAAAGGCTCATGCCAGGGAGATGACATTAGTTTATCACATTGGTATCATGTTTTGGCACAGACATTATGGGCTGAAGGGACCTGTTTCTGCGTGCTGTTCAATGGTCTATGGTCTATGTATATCGATTTCTGAAGATGCAATGGGATTATTGTGGAACCACCCTTAGGCATTCTTGAAAGAATCTATGTATTAGTTTTTCAGGTAGACAAAAATGCTGGAGAAACTCAGCGGGAGAGGCAGCATCTATGGAGCGAAGGATATAAACTGATGTTTCGAGTCAAGACCCTTCTTCAGACTGATGCATTTGCAGAATTACCCCTCGAGTCTCCATGGTTGTGATTTTCTACTCTGGAAAAAGAAGATATTGTCCTTTTTAACCTTAATATTGTACCTGTTTCTTCTGAACTCTTGTCCTGGGTCAGTTGCACATACCCTGCCATCAACCATGTACCTCTCCAACTAGACACACCAATGTCAGAGTTGATGAGCTGGAGCATTGCAGTATGAGCCCTGGAGTAATGTCTACTCATCATAGGTCTATTAATAATCTGAATGGTAAAACTCCAACGGACTGTTATTATGTGTAAGAAGGAACTGCAGAATGCTGGTTTATACCAAAGATAGACACAAAAATGCTGGAGTAACTCAGCTGGATCACCCAGGACTGCAGCATCTCTGAAGAGGAAAGATCACAGGATTGGGTGACGTCAGTTTCGGGTCAAGACCCTTCTTCAGACTGACTGAGTTCAGGGGAGAGAGGAAGATACAGAGATAAGGAAGCGTAAAGTGTGAAAATGAGTGGGGCTACAGGGGCATGGAGAATAATGAAATGTTTGAATAGAACATTGTTAGCTGGGAGAAAGAAGGGAACAGCAAAACAAACAGAAAAAAATATAGTGGGAGTGCGTAGTCAGACTGGTCATGGAAACTGGGAACCTGGGGAGGGATGGAGAGAGAGAAAACCAAGAGTTATTTGAAGTTATAGCGCGGTCAATGTTCATACCACTGGGTTGTAAAACTATCCCCAATTTCTGTGTACTAACGCCTTAAACAGCCACACCATCACCATCAATCCAGTCAGCAATTGATCTTTTCAAGCATCAGTTAAGATAATTATCTGTTTATCATTTTGATAAGTTCTTTTTTTTGGAATTTGCAATAGATTAAAATGGTAGTGATTTAGACTTGTTGATAATGATTTTACACATGCTTTAATGTTTAGAGTTTAGAGATACAGGGGGCATGGAAACAAGCCCCTCAGCCCAGGAATTCCACGTTTGACCAATGATTCACCCATTAACACTAGTTCTATCTTAACCCACTGTCGCATTCCTACACACAAGAGGGAATTTACTGAAAGCCATTTAAACCTACAAATCTGCACTTCTTTGGAATGTGGGAGGAAACAGGAGCACCCGCAGAGAATCCAGCAATGGTTACAGGAAGAACAACAGCTTCATGCATACAGCACACACAGTAAAGATTAGCGAACTTGGGTCCCTGGTGCTGTTCTAGGCAGCAACTCTACCAGTGTGCCACTCTGCCAACCACAAAGAAGACAGTGGTTTAGAACGTAATTCTATGATCATTGTGCACGTGACTTCTTGTGTTGGTACTATAGGGCAAACTGAATGGCCTCGTTTTGCCTTGATAATAATAGTAAGATTAAACAAGAACTTACCAGTTCGAGTTTGATCGTTATTTTAAAAAATGAGGAGTTACGATGATATGATTACGTGAAGACCCCCCACGCCTCACGCTGGCAACGGCATACTTCAAAGCAGCGGCTGAAAAACACACATGAACACAAAAAAAGCCGGAGTAACATAGTAAGGCTCATAAAAGCTCACTCAGAACTACCATTTGATCATTATTTTTATGAGGGTGGGGAGCGGAGGGCACGTAATCCCGTCATCGTAACTCTCATAAAATAACGATCAAACTTCGAACCTGGTAAGTTCTTGTTTAATCTTACTATTTTTATTCGGAGTCGCGCGTGAGTGACACTACGTGAAGATTTTAAAGCTTTCTCTGTTTTTTATGTCGTAGAATCAATCCGTAACCGACAGTCCGCGCTAAGTAAACACATACATGAGAAACCAGCTATGTTAGATCATTTCACATTAACTTTTTAATGGTTTAAAGACCATATAATAACCCTCCTTATAATTGAGGGAAAATGATTACAAGTGATAAAAATAGAAGTGACTACACCCTTGATTATAGCAATTAATAGTAAACAAAGCAGGTGATTATAGTGCTCCCAACAAACGCAGTGTCCAAAGCTTGTCATAGTGTGAACAGGTTTATTGTAACCTTTGAAAAAGTTTCTTCTCTACTCCACCCTGCGACTTTTAAATATGCTCGAGAGTACGTCCCGCCCTTTGCCGCGGACGTAGCTGCCGCCCTGGTTGGAGTGAGATTTGAACACATATTCAGTGTCTACTCCCGCTAAAACCAACCACCTGTTTCAACCATTTGAGATAGTTTGAACTGAAGCTTTTGTGTGTGGTTTTTTGTGCGTAACCATTAACACTTTTTCATTTCCTCAAAGGGTGTCAACACAACTTAATATATTTGTTCTAATGTTTAACCACACACAAAGTAGGATCAATATGATAAGCTTGAAAGGTTTCCTTTGTTCCAGATCTCCCTGGTCTGCTTTGTTTGATCAACTCGTAAACATAGAACACAAGAATGAAGAAACAAACAACATATCTGTAGTCACATGCTGATACAGTCTAAATGCAACATTTGTAAAGTTTGCATTCTTTGAGCTGAGACCAGTGACATTAACATGACTAATTTCAATGTCAATCTTTCCAATGTCAACCCTTCAATTGAGACAGTCCATTGTCTAAGTAGCGTAAGTACAATGCCTCACATCCCAAATCTCTGTGTATCTTGGTTTGGGTGGATTAATATTAAAGATTCCTTTCATGAATCTAGATATTAATGGATGCGACCCAATTGATCTCTGATCAGTCATAAGCCCTAAATAGGACGACAAAGCACTGCGTGCAGTGTTAAATGGCACTGTAACTTAAAATGTTGCTGAAAATGCAAATTTGGCAAGGAATTCCAAAACATTTGCAATATTTACAGTATCATAAGAAATATTTGACTGTGTGCAAAAGTCTTCCCATGTCTTAATATGTGTCATATATTGCTTTTGTGTGCTATTGCGCCATGATGCAAACCATAACTTTCATAGTTTGTCCGACAATCCCAGCTCCTGTAGTGGTCTGGTCAAAACCTGCAGATTAACAAATTCATATATGCATACAATGGGTTAAATCTCTTTAGTTACCGGATTAGTCCAAGATATCACTACAGTTAGGAATCGACATATATGGTTCTTTAATCATAATTCTGCATTACTGGGGAACCAAGGTTTGAGTTGGCCAATTTTGGAACTACACCAACAATCCAGAAGCAGAATCTTTTCTACATCTTTCTCAGGCATCTCTGAATCAAAGCAAATGGCGGAAAAAAGCATAAAAGAATCTTTCCCCAGTTGTAATGGAAAAGCATCTACTGCTACTGCATCTGGATCGTGTTCCCAAGACACATAAGTAGGCAACTGATGATTAAGCCTAGATTCAAACAAATCTATTTCTGGCAACCCAAATTGGTTTACAATATTCTGAAATATTCTGGCTTAAGCATCCATTCCGTATTATCTTTAAAAATCCTGGACCTTTCATCTGCTACCCAACATTGTCCTTAACCCCGGAATGTAGCTTGCTGAAATCCATATTTGGCGACCAATACACCATTGCCATATCTCATTGGCCAGACAATCACATGATACTGACCTAACTCCCCCCATGTGATTAATGTATGCAACCGCCGTTTATTGTCTAACTGTATTAACACATGTAGACCTTGTTTAGCACAACAATATGCTTTAAGTCCATAAACAGCACCACAATAACTCCAAATAGTTAATACCATAAACTTGAAGAAACGCTTCTTCTTGAGCTTTCCATCTACCTCCACAACTGGAGGACGAATCTGTAGCCCCCCCATCCGAGAGCACTAGCATCCGTTTGTAAAACCATTTCAGGTTGTTTAATCATGATATTCTTAGCAGCTTGTGGGACATTTTCAACCCACCATTGTAATTCCAACCACGGCTCTTTTGTTAATTGCATAGGCCTGTCAAAGTGACCTGCCTTCTCTTTAAGAGCCCTTATTTTGTCCCTTTGAAGATTTTGATAATGTAATGGACCAAATTCCACTGCTGGAAATGCTGCTACCAGTTTCCCAATGGTTTTTCGCCACTTCTCGGATGGAGGGATAAGGTTTGTGAATGAGGTAATTACAAGTCATCAAGATGTCATTGGCCTTCTCTGTTGGCAAAGTAACTAACATAGTCACTGAGTTAATTACAAACCCCAAAAAGTTAATTGATTTGTGCTAGCTGCAGCTGGGACTTAATTGGATGAATCAAAAACCCTAGCTTTTTCAAACAAAGCTTTAATAACTGAAACTGAGTGCTCAGCTGACTCTTAAGTATCACTAATGATCAGAATATCATCCAGATAAGCCATAACAATGTGTTTTCTGTGCTCTTAATTGGGCTAAAACTGGTTTCAACAGTTTTGCAAAGAGTCTAGGATCCAAACTCAATCCATTTGGTAAAGCTTTAAACTGCCATAATTGCCCCAGCCAATTAAATTTTAAATACCTCCTGAAGCATTGATGAATTGCTACAGAAATAATAGGCATCCTTCAAATCAATCTTAGCCATATAACACCCTGCTGAGAGAAGATATTTTGCAGTACTGAATGTCTTCATCTTAAAATGTTTGTATTCTACAAACTTATTCAGATCTGTAAGGTCCAGAATAATCCTGCAACCACCATCTTTTTTATCTCTTCGAATATATTAGAGACAAATTGATGCTTATGTTCATAAGTCTTTTCAATTACGCCTTTTCCAGATAATTTGTCAATTTCCACATTAATCTCCATTCTTTCCTCTGCAGAAAACACATAAGCATAAGCAGGTCTATTCTGTACAGGAGGATAACCCCTTCTTTAAAAAATAATAATGGCTCCTGAAACTGCTTGTAATACATATCGATCAGAAGTAATGTTAAGCCAGGCATTATAAAAATTTTTGCAATTTCCCTCCAACTGGAGGGTCATCCACAGTTTCTTTAAGTATATAAGTCTTTAATACCTCTCCGTATGAGCATGGTGGTCTCCTTCTTCCCGAATACAGGGAAGCACTTGCCTGCACAGCACGATAGTATTTTCGTGACAAACTTCTGCTTCTATATAATGGAAATCGAAACCCCTTCGGGACGAAAAACCCCTTCTTTGTCCAAAAAACAAAAGGTTTAACATTGCTAAAATATTTAGCTTCGTCATTCAACTCTTTTCAGCTGTTTCGGGCAAATTTTCTCCAAACAAATACCCAGGAGCTTGAACTCCACTTTCTTGACACAGGCTTGCAAATCTAGGGTGAAATATGGGCCGAATCGCCGTTTTCCTCTCATGCAATTAATTTCATAGAATGAATTACATAATAAGCCCAAAATATCCTTTTGAATCTTTTCCGTTTCCAGATTCTCCATTTGCCTGCCATAGGCCGTAATGGCGGCAGAAATTAATTTGAGCACCTTTTGAAAGTTCACTTCTAGGGCTCTCATACTTGGAGTCATAGACGTCCATATCCTCGGATTCACCGTAGGTACTTGCAATGAGGCACAATTTCTTGGAGCTTTATATAATTCTGATGTTTCATTCATCACAGAATTGTGAAGTTGGTGAGATACCATATAATTTATGTTTGCAGCTAGGATTTCTTCCATAGCCTCACCACTTCCTTCAGGTATAAGCAAACTCTTGTGCTATCCCCAGGCACATTAGGCCTTTTCTTTTTACTTTGTGGTGTGCTTTCAAAAGCCATATAGCCACCAGCAGGGTCTGCCTTCTGCAGCCCTAATCAATTGGGATATCATCCCATGAGACTTCTTCCAGCCCAAATCCTGGGTCCGGAGTATCATATTCCCAACTTGGCCCACAGCCATATTCATCATATTCAAACCCCTCAGGGATTTTTTGGGATTCATCTGGGTACTGTGACCCTTGTCTCATCATTGTTTGGAGAACTTTCTCCATATGCTCCATTTTTAGCCACATAGTTTTATTGTCTGGAGGTCTTTCAATATCAGAGTCATCAGAAACCACGGGCCTCTCAGATTTCTTTTTGCATTTTTAGGAACATTTTTCCTCCGTGGGTTATTATTTCTGGAGAATCTGGAAACTCACTATCGGTACATCAGCGGCCAACGGTATCGGAACCGGGTCCGCACTAACTTCGCGTTCCCGTATTTTACTTTCACCCCGGGAATATCTTTATACCCGCGAAAAAACTTCTTTCCCGATTTTTCCATTTTTCTTTAAAAATCAGTGCTCAATCAGCACGTTAACGTGGCTCTAAATTTTATTTTTAGTTTCGTTTTGCTGGAGCCACCCAGCGTAACCTAAAAAACGCCCCGGTGTAACTTCACTTACCTGCGGGCCGTTCCGACCGCTGCCGAGGAGCTGCTCCTTACTGCAGCTCCTCCTCGCGCCGTCAGCGTTGACGTCATCCGTTGCCAGCGTGAGGCGGGGTCTTCACGTAGTCACTCACGTGACTCCGAAGTAAAATTACCTATGATCTCCTCAGAGTCATATCATATATTTATTCCAGAAAAAAAAAGCGAGGAAACAATGTTAAAAATGACAATTCTTTGGGGTGAAGGATTAAGTCACCGTATAGATCATGATTTTTCTTAAGACTTTTCTGTACTAATTATTTCTCTATTGATACTGGCCTGAACTCTGTCAGATACTATAAGTCATCCAATGGTTTGAAAAGAACATTTCCTTCAGAGAGTATTCAAAGCTGTACCTTTAAGGATAGAAGTATGTATGTCTCAGGGATCGCTCCTGTACCTCAGCAAATCTAATTAAATCACAAATTGCTTCAGAACCATGCAATGCTTTAGGCACGCCTTGACAGTTATTTCCTTTTAATATGTTCCTTTATTAAAAAAATCTATTTTATTACTAACACCTAAAGGTGGAAGACTATTTCTACACGTTAATCCTCAGTCAGACAGCTTTCATTCTTATTCTATGATAGGTGTGGAAATTTTGTTCTACATTACACTGCTCACTAATTATAAAACGTATTTAATATTTTGGCAACTATTACTATTTACACCCAACTTGCCGTGAAAAATTCAAATGTCTATTTAAATTGAATCAATTTAATTTAACACCAGACAGCAAACAACATCACACTTTGGGAAAGTGACCCTAGGCATTCTTTAGTTACATGTCAAATAAATGTCATTAATATTAGTTAGATGCACCAGTGGCATCTAGAAACTTTAACCGAGGAGTCCGAAGATGGAATTTATGATCGCTTTACTATTCACGTTAGAAATGATATAGCTCTCTCACATTGTAGATTTTAAATTTCAATTTGAATGAGCTATTTCAGCAAAAATCACATCAGATAGATAGGAATACAAGAACTCATAGAGAATAAAGAACCTGATTTAGAATGTTATCATCCAAATAATTATGGAAGGTGACCCTTTGTCACTGTTTTTCAGTCCACTGAGTCCTTGCCAACAATTGATAATCCATTCACACTAGTTCTTTAGTATCCCACTCTCACATCCGCTTCCTACATACCAGGAACAATTTACAGTGCCCAATTAACTTGCAAACCTGCACTTCGTTGAGATGTGAAAGGAAACTGGAGCACCCAGCGCAAACCTCTGCGGTCACAAGGAGAACATGCAGACTTCGCACATATACAGCAACCGAGGCCAGGATCAAATTTGGGTCTCTGGTGCTGTTAGGCATCCACTCTACCAGTTGTGCCACTGCACCACAAACACAGCGGGCGAGGAGGTCTGTGAAGTTCAATTGACATATAGAATGCTGAATATTGTGGGAACGTTCAAAACAAAACATCAAACTATCGATCTCAGTACTTCCCTATTGTACAACATCTGCAACACAATATGTGAATACTTGACCATAGAGTCCTAGAGTGAATGTTTCTTTCAGTTTGATCCCAAATATGACCCTATTGGCAGTCACAAAATGTAATTCAACTTGCCTTCTTTCTTCCCCATTGACTTTCTGGGCACTGTATTGAATCCTAGATCAGTTCAAAATGGGAGTGTTGATGTCACTAGTTTACCTTAATAGACATTGTCATTAACATTGCTCCCACTTCTAGACTATAGGACTTTGGGTTTTATTTTTAACCTCCTTCAGTAGAATCTTACATCATTTTCCAGTCTTCAACGTGTCAACTTTTAGAAACACTTTTAATCTTCCATATTTCCCTGAATAATTTTCAGACAAATTGTGAGATACATATGTTAGGGAATAGAAACCATGGTTAGGGGATATATTGTCAATAAAATAACCATTGGTATAAGGAAGAAACAGCTCTCAAACAAATTCCAATTGTAATTTAAAAACAGTAATGGGTTTTTAAATTACAGGTCACAGCCATGTAATTGAATACTCTCGATTGAAGGAGCTTGTTCTATGATTATGGTGGGAAGTCAATATGTGTTGGAAAACTGACAAAACTATGATTGCTTTCTCCACATGTACATCCATTCATACACATATATATGTGTTAAATATTGTGAAGCGACCAAATATGCTGTGCCCATGAGGCATTCTGGTATAGATTTGTTATAAGGTCTTAAGGTCATAAGTGATCGGAGCAGAATTAGGCCATTCGGCCCATCAAGTCTACTCCACCTTTCAATCATGGCTGATCTAGCTCTCCCTCCTAATCCCAGTCTCCTGCCTTCTCCCCATAACCCCTGACACCCGTACTAATCACGAATCCATCTATGATTTTAAAATATCCACTGACTTGGCCTCCACAGCCTTCTGTGGCAAAGAATTCCACAAATGCATCACCCTCTTTTGAAGTACCATTGAACCATTGAAGTATTGTCATTGCATCACTGAAAGGGCTAAAACTGAAGGTAATTTGTTCAGAGACTCCCCAACCTGGTCAGCCATGCATGTTTGCTTGCACTGCATAAATGCCTGTTCCAACCACCAGTCTCTGAGTGCTTATTTCCATCCAAACATACATGTGTTCATATCCACAGGATGTTTCTTTATATGTACTTCAGGTATCATCCCGAATTTCATTTTTCTGAAGACCAAAGAGACTGCAGATGCTGGAAACTGGAGCAAAACAAAACAAACTAAATTCAATCCAGATATACGGTCTCAGCCACAAATGCCGACTGTCCCTTTTCCTCCACATTGCTGGCCCATTGACTTCTTCCAGTAGCTTGATTTTTGCGTCCGTTTCTGAATTTCAGGTTTGCAGATAGTTTAACACACCACTTCTAAATGGTTTCACAATTGTCTCGGTCTATGATCTGTGTCATAATTTTCTTTCAGTTTTGACTGCTTTCATTCCACCTTCAATATTCCATACATTCATCAACTTGTGATGGAGTGTGGCATACTGGATAGTTCAGCAAAAGGTTTGTGAATCGATGTCTCAATGTTAAACACCTTTGTCATACTTGTTTTTGTAATGTTTATTGTACAATTTTCAGTGTGTACTGATATGAGTGCAATTTGATTTCTTAATGGACACATCCAGTGCAGACTTGACTAGTGCAAACAATCCATAATTTGCAACGTCACTCGCAACTTTGTACAATATTGTTCAAGGAGGACTCGTTCATTGATTCTTCTTGCAAGAGTAATATATCTTTCACTTTTCATTGTTCCAAATTCCACTTTTCATCTTGCTTCACTAAATGATGTAAGAATATCAGCTGATTTGCAAAATACAGCAAAAAACAGTGCTGGCACTTTATTATGTGCAAGAATTAATAGTAAGATTAAACGAGAACTTACCAGTTCGAAGTTTTGATCGTTATTTTTATGAGGAGTTACGATGAGGGATTACGTGAAGAACCCGCCTCACGCTGGCAACGGCATACTTCAAAGCAGCGGCATGAAAAACACAGAACACCAAAAGCCGGAGTAACATAGTAAGGCTCATAAAAGACTTAGAACTACCATTTGATCATTTATTTTATGAGGGTGGGAGTGGAGGGCACGTAATCCCTCATCGTAACTCCTCATAAAATAACGATCAAACTTCGAACTGGTAAGTTCTCGTTTAATCTTACTATTTTACTTCGGAGTCACGTGAGTGACTACGTGAAGATTTTAAAGCTTTCTGTGTTTTTTTATGTCGTAGAATTAATCCGTACGACAGTCCGGCTAAGTAAACACATACATGAGAAACCAGACTAATGTTAGTTCTTTTCACAATTAACTTTTTTAATGGTTTAAAGACCATATAATAACCCTCCTTATATCTGAGGGAATGATTACAAATGATAAAAGATATAAGTGACTACATAACTGATTATAGCAATTAATAGGAAACAAAGCAGGTGATTATAGTGATCCCAACACCGCGTGTCCAAAGCTTATCATAGTGTGAACAGGTTTATGGTAGAACTTTGAAAAAGTTTCTTATTTACTCCACCCTGCGATTTTTAAAAATATGCTCGAGAGGTACGTCCCGCCCCTTCGCCGCGGACGTAGCTGCCACCCTGGTGGAGTGAGATTTGAACACATCAGTGTCTACTCCCGCTAAAAGCAACACCTGTTTCAACCACTTTGAGATAGTTTAAACTGAAGCTCTTGTGTGTGTTTTTTTGTGCGTAACCATTAACGTTTTTTTCATTTCCTCGAAGAGTCTCAGTAACTTTAATATATTGGTTCAAATATCTAACCACACACAAAGTAGGATCAATATGATAAGCTTGAAAGGTTACCTTTGCTCCAGATCTCCGTGGTCTGCTTTGTTTGATCAGCTCGTAAACATAGAACACAATATTATCTGTAGTCACATGCATACAGTCTAAACGCAACATTTGTAAAGTTTGCACTCTTTGAGCTGAGACCAGTGACATTAACATTATTAATTTCAATGTTAATCTTTCCAATGTCAATCCTTCAATTGGAGTCCATTGTCTAAGTAGAGTAAGTACAATGCTCACATCCCAAATCTCTGTGTATCTTGGTTTGGGTGGATTAATGTTAAAGATTCCTTTCATGAATCTAGATATTAATGGATGTGACCCAATTGATTTCTGATCAGTCATAAGTCCTAAATAGGATGACAAGGCACTGCGTGCAGTGTTAATGGCACTGTAACTTAAATGTTGCTCAAAATGCAAATTGGCAAGGAATTCCAAAACATTTGCAATATTCACAATATCATAAGAAATATTTGACTGTGTGCAAAATTCTTCCCATTACTTAATATGTGTCATATATTGTTTTTGTGTGCTATCTCGCCATGATGCGACTATAATTTCCATCGTTTTGTCCGATAATCCTAGCTCCTGCAGTGGTCTGGTGAAAACCTGTAGATTAATAAATTCATATATGCATATAATGGATAAATTTCTTTAGTTACTGGACGAAACAAAATATCACTACAGTTAGGAATCGACATATATGGCTCTTTAATCATATTCAGCATTACTGGGAACCAAAGTTTAGTTGGCCAATTTGGAACTACCAACAATCCAGAGGCAGAATCTTGTTCTATCTTCTTCAGACATCTCTGAATCAAAGCAAATGGTGGAAAAGCATAAAAGAACATATTTCCCCCAGTTTAACGAAACAGCATCTACTGCTACTGCATCTGGATCGTGTTCCCAAGACACATATTTAGGTAATTGATGATTAAGCCTTGATGCATACAAGTCAATTTCTGGTAACCCAAATTGGTGTATAATATTTTTAAATATTGCTGGCTTAAGCATCCATTCCGTATAATCTTTAAATATCCTTGATCTTTTATCTGCCTCCACATTGTCTTTACCTGGAATGTAGCTTGTTGAAATCCATATTTGGCGATCAATACACCATTACCATATTTATTGACCAGACAATCACATGATACTGATCTAACTCCCCCCATGTGATAAATATATGCAACAGCCGTATTATTGTCTAACTGTATTAACACATGTACACCTTGTTTAGCACAACAATATGCTTTTAGTCCATAAAAGCACCCAATAACTCCAAATAGTTAATACCATCAGCTTGAAGAAACGCTTCTTCTTGAGCTTTTTCATCTACCTCCACAATTGGAGGATGAATCTGTTGCCCCCCATCCGAGAGCACTAGCATCTGTTTGTAAAACCATTTCAGGCTGTTTAATCATGATATTTATTAGCAGCTTGTGGGACATTTTTTAACCCACCATTGTAATTCCAACACAGCTTCTTTTGTTAATTACATAGGCCTGTCAAGTGGCCTGCCTTCTCTTTGAGAGCTCGTATCTTGTCCCTTCGAAGATTTTGATAATGTAATGGACCAAATTCTACTGCAGGAAACGCTGCTACCAGTTTACCAATGGTTTTCGCTATTTCTCGGATGGAAGGATAAGGTTTTGAATGAGATTAATTACAAGTTACCAAAATATCATCGACTTTATCTGTTGGTAAAGTTATTAACATAGTCACTGAGTTAATTACAAACCCCAAAAGTTAATTGTTTGTGCTGGCTGCAGCTGGGACTTAATTGGATGAATCAAGAACCCTAGCTTACCACAAAGCTTTAGTAACTGAAACTGAGTTCTCAGCTGACTCTTGATAATCACTAATGATCAGAATGTCATTGAGATAAGCCATAATAATGTGCATTTGTGCTCTTAATTGGGCTAAACTGGTTTCAAACAGTTTCGTAAAGAGTCTAAGAGCTGAACTCAGTCCATTTGGCAAAGCTTAACTGCCATAATTGTCCCAACCAATTAAATTTTAAGTACCACCGAAAAAACTGATGCATAGGTACAGAATAATAGGCATCTTTTCATCAATCTTAGCCATATAACAACCTGCTGAATTAAATATTTTGCAGTATTCAATGTCTCCATTTTAAAATGTTTGTATTCTACAAACTTATTTAGATCTGTAAGGTCCAGAATACTTCTGCAACCGCCATCTTTATTCCTTCTAAAAATATTAAAACAAATTGATGCTCGTGTTCATAAGTTTTTTTTTCCATTACCCCTTTTCCAGATAATTGGGCAATTTGGACATTAATCTCTGCTTTTTCAATTGCAGAAACACGAAAACATAAGCAGGTTTATTCTGTACAGGAGGATTAACCCCTTCTTTAAAAGTAATAGTGGTTAATGAAACTGCTTGTAATATATACCGATCAAAAGTAATAGTAAGCCAGTCTTTATAAACTTTTTGTAATCTCCCTCTAACTGGAGATTAATCCGCAGTTTTCTTTAAGCATAGAACAAGTCTTTTAATTCCTCTCCATATGAGCGTGGTGGTCTCCTTTTCCCCCCAATTCGGGTAAGTATTTGGCTGTGCAGTACAATAAGACTTCCTTGACATATTTCTGCCTCTATTTCCAAAATCAAATCCCCTTCTGGGCGAAAAATACCTTTTTGTCCAAAGACAAAGGTTTCATGCAGCTAAAATATTTAACTTTTCATCCAATTTTAATAATTTAGGCAGATTACTCCAAACAGACAACCAGGAGCTTAAACACCACTTGCTCGACACAGGTATGCAAACCTTGGGTGAAAAATGGGCCAAATAGCCATTTACCTCATACAAAATTTCATAGAAAGAATTGCACAATAGCGTCTTTTTTTTTTTTTTTTTTTTATCCATCTCCGCAAAAGCCATAATAGCAGCAGAATAATTTGTGAGGATTTTTGAACCTCACTACTTGACGCTCTCATATTTGGGGTCATGGATGCCCATATCAACGGATAAACCGTAGGCACTTCCAATGAGGCACAATTTCTTGTGCTGTGCAATTTTAATATTTCAATCATCACAGAAACATGAAGTTGGTGAGATACCATATATATATGTTGGCAGCTAGGTTTTCTTCCATAAGCCTCACCACTTCCTTCATATGTAGCAAATTCTTTTGCTATCCCAGGCACATTTGGCCTTTCTTTTATTTTGTGGTGTGTTTTCAAATGCAAATCACCATCAGCAGGGTCTGCCTTCTGCAGCCCTAAATCAATTGGGATTTCATCCCATGAGACTTCTTCCGGCCCAAATCCTGGGTCCGGAGTTCCAACTCCCAATTAGGCCCACAGCCATATTCAGAATAATTAAACCCCTCAGGGCTTTTTTAGGAACCTTCTGGGTACTATGACCCTAGTCTCATAATAATTTGGAGAACTTTCTCCATATGCTCCATAATTAGTTCCACATAGTTTAATTATCTGGAGGACTTGCAATATCAGAGTCATCAAAACCACGGGCCTCTCAGATTTTTTTTTTTTTTTTTTTTTTTTTCATTTTCGGGAGCATTTCTCTCCGTGGTTATCATTTTTGGAAACTAATTCGCTAACGGGTATATCTGCGGCCACCGGTATCGGAACCGGCTCCGCACTAGCTTTCCCGTATATTTATTTTTCACCCCAGGAAGCACTTTACCCGCGAATTTTCTTTTACTTCATAATCTGTGCTATCCAGCACTTAACTTGACTCTGACTTGATTTAACATAACTATTACTGCTGGACCTACCCATCGTCCGCTAAAACATCCCTACTTTGCTGCACTTACCTGCGGGGCCGTTCCGACCGCTGCGAGGAGCTGCTCCTTACTGCAGCTCCTCCTTCCGCCGTCAGCGTTGACGTCATGCCGTTGCCAGCGTGAGGCGGGTTCTTCACGTAGTCACTCACGTGACTCCGAAGTAAAATTAAGTTTAGAAGTAGTTTCAGGTTTGTTTGCCTTCACAATTGCCTGCATCTTTTCGGACTGGCTACACTCCATTTGAATCTACATCTAGTCAAAGATAAACTATTTGTTTCTGTGTGGTGAAAACACGTGTTCTGAAGAAAATGGGAGTAGGGGCTGACTGTCCCACCATTCAATATGATCAAGGCTAATTTGCCCTGAACCTCAACGACACTTCGGTATCAGTTCCCCATCGGTTTTATTTCAACTCTTACAGAAGTTAAATGCTTCCACTTTATGCATCTCCAATGTTCTCGCCTCTAAAATTCTCCTGGGAAGAGAATGTCAGAGATGATGTGTGAGCAGCGGCATAGGTGGTAGAGCTGCTGCTCTGAAATGTCAGACTTGCAACGACATGCTCATTGTAGCTTGCGGGATCTTCAGGGACAATTTCATGTCGTGATTTAGTTATGTGATAGAATTAGGAACCTTGTATTTTTTAAGTATCAAATTCTGCTTATCCATTAAGTAAATGCATGTATCAGACTTGCTAGCAGGAATATTTGACAACATCTTTAACCTCCAGATTAAATCCACCTCCAGTTTAATTTTTATTTGGAATATTTTGGATGAATAAGAATCAAGAACCAAGAACCTGTACCCACAACAATCTGCAGTTCACATTGTTTTAAAGAGACCACCATCATCCCGGTACCATAGAAAAATAAGGCAGCATCCCTTAATGACTACTTTCCTAAGGCTCTGGTGTCCACCATTCTTGAAGTGTGTTGAGAAGCTGGTCATAGACCATCAATTTCAGCCTCCAAGACAATCTTGATACACTGCAATTCACCAACACAGCAACAGGTCCTCAGCAGAAGGCATCTTCCTGGTCCCATATTCATCCCTGGAACATCTGGATGACATCTACACCAGACTCCTATTTATTGATCACAGCTCCAACTTCAGCACTATAATTCCAACCAAACTCATCACAAAACTGCTGAATCTAGGACTGAGCACCCACCCCTGCTACTGGCTCCTTGACTTCTTGACATAGATTGCAGTCAATAAGGACAGGCTGCCAACATATCCTCCACCATAGCACTGGTGCCCCCACAAGGCTGTTTCATCAACCCTTGTCTCACACTCTATGCATTCACATCTGTGTGGCCAAGTTTGCTCTAACTCCATTCACAAGTTTGCAGGCCATATCACTGGGGCCAGATTTCAAACAATGACAAGAATGGCCCAGGAATGAAATAGAGAAATTTAGTAGCAAGGTGTCATGACAACTACCTTCAATGATTCAATGATACTTTAATGTCACGTATACCTAGGTACAGTTAAAGTCTTTGTTTTGCGTACATCCCTTTAAAATTATAGCAGACCTCACTTAGGGAGTACACAAGTTTAGTTTTAGAGATACAGTGTTGAAAACAGGCGCTTCAGCCCACCGGGTCCACGCTGACCTGCACATTAACACTATCCCACGAGGGACAACTTTTACATTTACCAAGCCAATTAACTTACAAACCCGTACGTCTTTGGAGTGTGGGAGGAAACCGAAGATCTCAGAGACAACCCACGCAGGTCACGGGGAGAACATACAAACTCCGCACCCATAGCCGGGGTCGAACCCAGGTCTCCGGCGTTGCATTCGCTGTAAGGCAGCAACTCTACCGCTGCACCACCGTGACTGACAAGTGTCACCATGTTTCTGGCGCTGACAAAGATACAGTGGTACAAGCTGCTGACAACTATGCACAAACCATTTTAGCACATTTTAATAGGTAACTACTATCTCCTTCATTGATATAAGGATTTGTAACTTTCTGATGGTTTAAGATTGAAATGGACAGTCCACATTACGGGTCGATTCCCTTCCTCTACGATCCAGTGACCTTTGCATGTCCGTGTTGCCTAAGATGTCATGCCCTGAGCTCTGATACTTTTTGTCAAAGCCTAGACAAGACATATTGATATCAAATCAGGAATAAATGCGTTCTGGAGAGGACAGGTGAGGAAGGATCCTGATCCGAAACATTATCTGTCCTTTCCCTCCCCTGAGGCTGTGCGATCCGATGAGTTCCTCCAGTACTTTTTATTTTGCTCAAGGTTCCAGCCTCTGCAGGCTGTTGAGTTTCTAATGAGTTTAGGTGTTCAGGCAAGAGGTATAGAAGTGTGACAACACACACCTCCTGATTCAGGGACAGTTTCTTCCCAGCTGTTATCAGGCAACTGAATCATCTTACCACAACCAGAGAGCAGTGCTGAACTACTATCTACCTCATTGGTGACCCAAGGACTATCCTTGATCGTCCTTGCTAACTTTACCTTGCACTAAACATTATTCCCTTATCATGTACCTATACGCTGTAAATGGCTTGATTATAATCATGTTTTGTCTTTTCGCTGACTGGTATGAATGCAATAAATGCTTTTCACTGTACCTTGGTACGCGTGACAGTAAACTAAACTGAAAATGTTGAGTTCTAGTCCTTGACTTATAAAGCTGTGGAGCTATGACCCAACAAGTTAAGCATTAACATGGATATTCTAGTTTTCTTTATGAAATATTCATGTTATTGCTGAACCTGTTGGGTAGTAGTTCCACAGCTCTTTCTCAATGGAAGCAAAATGAAGAAGTCGTCATCAACTTCAGGAAGCAAGGTGGAGTACATGCCCCAGTCTGCATTAATGGTGTTGAGGTGGATATGGTTGAGAGTTTCAAATCCCCATAGTTCGCCAACAATTTTACCTGGTCCAAGCATGATGATGCTGCCACCAAGGAAGCACACCAATGGTTTCCGCAGAAGCACCGTGGAAAGCATCCTATCGGGATGCATCACAGCTCGATATGTTGACTGCTCAGCCCAAGGCAACAAGAAACTGCAAAGAGTTGAAGACTCTACACAGTTTACCATGCACATAGTAAGATTTTACTTCGGAGTCACGTGAGTGACTACGTGAAGCCCGTACAGCCATTGGTGCGTCCATGACGTCAGACGCTGGTGCAGTCGGGCGGTTGGAGCAGCAGCGCTCCTCCGAGCGGTAAGTTTAAACCCCGGGTTATACGAAGAGCTGGAGAATTTAGCGGGTGCAGCAGCATCTAAGGAGCGAGGGAGATGGGCGACGTTGCGGGTCGAGACCCTTCTTCAGACTTCACCCTCGATTCTCCAGCATTTGCAGTTCTTCGTTAAACAAGTTAAACAGGTAAGGTTTTTTTTATTTTTTTTACCGCATGTCATTTTCTGCGACGGTTTGGGCTTAGAGAATGTTGCAGAAAGTGAAGAAGGTGTCGGCGAGGCGCTCCGGGGGTAGAAAGGAAAAGTGGCAGGAGAGTGTTGAGGATGGAGGCCCGTCTGGTACACCTGGTCCGGTGCTGGCTACACAGCCAGTGGTTGCGGACCCACTGCCGGGGGGCAGTGGAGGCTTGTCAGTAGGGTGGAGGCCACTGGCAAGTCTCTGTGGCCCGTAAATGAGTCGGGCCTGGAGGTTATACCCTCCATAGGAGAGTCCGTTTGCTCACGGCTCTCCCACGTCGAGATTCTATTTCAAAAGAATGCTCGACAGGGACCAGCTCCGTGGGGAGGAGTGGTGCCCAAGCCAGGCTGATGGAGAGCTTGTGCTAGCAGCACCTGTTTCAAGGGCTGCAGAACTATCCTGCCTGTGAGGAGGATGTTCTATCAGGGCAGTTTGCTGACACTGTTTCTATGCTGGGGGAGAGCAGTAAAGGTGTTCGGTTGGAGGTAATTCCGAACATTGCTGGGAAGTTTGCTGAGTGTAGAGAGGCAGGAAAGGCGATTGATGTAGAATTGGCCGAAGCCATTCAGTATATGCTCTCCCACCAGTTACAGGAGCTAGCTTGAAGTAGCAAAAAACTATAAAGCTCCTGTTAATTGTGATCTCCTGAAGGTACCGGTGGTTAATCACCAAATTTGCATAGATGGGTTTGCCTGCTAGGGCCCAGGAGATGAAGTTTTAAAAAAGTGCTTAAACTGTTGTCAGCAGGTATTACAGCTGTGGTGAAAGTTATTGATACAAATGATATGGTTGAAGCACACCAGGATGAACTGGGACTCCTTTGTAATGCATTTTGAAATTAATAATATCGGGAGGGCCGCTATTAGGCCAGTGCTAACCCGAATTTGGCGAGTTGTGCAAACTGACCAGTGTACCACCACGAAATCTGTTGTTTGGTGGTAACCTTGCAAAAAGGGTCAAAGACTGTTATGAGGTTGTTATAACCATGGCCCTCATTAAGCCAGCTGGAAGCAAGGCAAAAAAGGTTCTCTACAAGAAGTCGAGGACAACAAGTCCGCAAGGAAAGATGCTGGTAAGGAATATAACATTGACAGACGATGAATTAACTGATGTTCCTGTTCAAATTGGGGAAGGTTAAAATTGTTTCTCAAACAATGGCAGCAGTTGACATCAGATTTGTTCATACTTAGTGTATTGAAGGGGTAAAAAATTGGATTTTACTGTAAGGACAGTCTACCTAATCAACATTTTCGTAGTCGTAAACTTATTTTTCAGATCAGGAAAATGTGCTTATTCAAGCAGAGATTCAGTTGTTACATAAGAAGGGGTAATTGAGCCTTCTGTCTATCAAAGTCAACAATTTCTGTCAAGTATATTTCCCAGATCTAAAAAGACTGGGGGATGTAGAATTATTCTGGATTTATCGAATTTGAACAAATTTGTTTATTATAGGCATTTCAAAATGGAGACCTTTACCACGGGCAAACATCTAGTGTCCAAAGGGTATTATATGGCAACCATTGATTTAAAGAATGCGTATTACGCAGTGTCTATTTCATGGTGATGATAGAAGATATTTGAAATTTATTTGGATGACTGAGCTGTGGCAATTCAGGACATTGCCGAATGGATTAACTTCAGCTCCTAGATTATTTACTAAATTGGTAAAACCTGTGTTAGCATTACTTAGAGCTCAGGGGCATGTGGTAATGGCCTATTTAGATGATATTCTGATTGTTGGGAAAGACTCATGCTGAAACTCAATCATCAGTTTCAGTTGTTAAAATCACTTTTGAACAAATGGGATTTGTTATTCACCCAGATAAATCTAAATTATCACCAGTCCAAATTATTGATTATCTGGGATTTACCATTAATTCCAATCACATGTTGGTAACTTTGCCCAGGGATAAATTGAATCAGTTAATTGAGGACTGTGTTAATCTCGTTGGAGAACAACGGCCTTCGATTAGACAAGTAGCCAGTTATTGGGAAGTTGTTGCAGCCTTTCCAGCTGTGCAGTATCGTCCTCTGCATTATCAACAATTACAACCATCAAAGGAACAGGCACTGAGAATACAAAGGGGCCATTTTGATAGGCCTATGCAGTTGTCAGCTGGGGGCGATTGCTGACATACAATGGTGCATAGTACATGTTTCAAAAAATTTAAGGAAGGTTTTGGTGGAATCACCGTCACTGATATTACAGACTGATGTAAGTGCACTGGGTTGGGGTGCAAAAAGATATGTCTTCTAGTTGTGGAGGCAGATGGAATGTGGATGGAGACATCGCTTCACTCAATTAAGAGGGATTAATTATTTAGAGTTGTTGGGCACCTGGTATGGGCTCAAAGCTTATTGTTCTACAAGGAGGGATCTGCATGTGCAGGTCAGATTGACAACACCACAGCAGTGGCATATGGTAAACCACATGGGTGGAGTTAAGTCACAGTCTTGTGATAGGACTGGCTAAACCAGATTTGGAGCTGGTGTATTGACCAAAATATCTGGCTTTCAGCACTTTATTTGCCAGGAAGAGGTCACGTCAGTTTAATGACAACATTGAATGGATGTTAAATCAGGATGTATTTAACCAAATGATTGATCAGTATGCATTGCCAGTATTGACTTGTTTTGCATCTCGATTAAATCATCAAGTTTACCTAGATATGTTTCATGGTAACCAGATCCTGGGGCAGTAGCAGTGGATGCATTTTCGCTGCATTGGGGGAGGAATGTTTGTGTATGTATTTCCTCCATTCTGTCTCATCAGCAGATGTTGCAAAAGATCAAGGAGGACTCCGCTTCAGGGGTATTGGTAGTGCCAGATTGGCCTACACGAGCATGGTTTCCCGTTGTATTACAAATGGCTAGGGAGCCTTAGATGCTTATGCCCAAGAATAAAAATCTTACTGGTAAATCCAGTCACTGGGGATCAACATCCTTTATAGGATCGTATTGATCTGTTAATTTGCAGATTTTAAGGAGGCCATACCTGGGGAGAGGACTGTCTCATCAGACTGTGGATGTTCTCATGTCGGCCTGCAGGGATAGTACCACAGCAGCAATATATCACCTATATAAGGAAGTGGGGAGCAATTCTGCCTACAGCAGGATATTGTATATCACACTGCAGGGATCACGGATGTATTGGAGTTTGTCAACTCTTTTTTTTGACCAAAAAATTAAGTTACAGTGTGATTAATTCAGCCAGAAGTGCTCTGTCTCCTTGTTTACCTATGAATGCAGAATTGCATACAGTAGGGACACATCCGTTAGTTTCACGATTCCCATGAAGGTAGTTTTTCAATTTTAATCCTCCTAAAAAAACCCAGGTATGCCGGTATTTGGAATGTGAGTGAGGTTTTTATGGCTCTTCGCCAGTGGGCTCCGGTTACAAGCCTCTCAGTAGCCAAATTATCTATGAAGGTGGTTATGCTTATGGCATTGGTTTCAGCTCAAACGTGTATAAATGTTGCAAAAGCTAACGGCTAGATAGAATGCATGTGTCGGCTGATGCCATTATATTTTATGTCTATGATTTGCTTAAACATAATTAAAAGAGGCATGACAGGATGTAAGATTGTGTTTTCAGCATACCCCGCAGATGATTGCTTCTGTGTAGTCTCATATTTTTCTCGTTACATTGAGATTACTAAACCTTCTGAGAGGAACAGAGTTGGCTTTGTTTATTAGTCACAAAAAACCACACAGTAAGGTGTCGGTGCAAACGATTTCAAGGTCCTCGCGGCCGCAGGATGGTCCAGTGAGCTAACTTTTCAGAGGTTTTATCACAAGCCGATTTCAAGGCTCGGGGTGTTTGCTGATTCTGGTGTCAGTACTGTTACATTTTTCCCCCTGAGTTAGAGGGGTTTGTTATGATTTGTTTGTAAATAAACTGTTATTTCATTAACAAATGTATTACTGATGCATGATTGATTGTTAACGACTTTTGAGTCAATCCAGGCAGTGTAATCGTCGGATTTGAGTCTGGCGTGAATTCACAGTGCTTTGAAAGTCTTCACGTCGTCACTCACGTGACTCCGAAGTAAAATAGTAAGATTAAACGAGAACTTACCAGTTTGAAGTTTGATCTTTATTTTATGAGGAATCGAGTTGAGGGACTACGTGCCCTCCGCTCCCACCCTCATAGATCTTCATCTGGTAGTTCTAGTTTTATCATCTTACCGTATACTTCGGTCATTGTAGCTGTGAATTCATTCCGCTGCTTTGATAGATTGATGCACCAACGGCTGTACGGGCTATCTATTCACGTAGTCCCTCAACTCGACTCCTCATAAAATAAAGATCAAACTTCAAACTTGTAAGTTCTCGTTTAATCTTACTATTAAATGAGAACTTACCAGTTTGAAGTTTGATCTTTATTTTATGAGGAGTTACGATGAGCGATTACGTGAAGTAGCCCTCCAGTCCGCATGCACGTCAATCTTCAAAGCAGCGGTGTGAAATCACAGATAACAGTAGTTGAAGTGACATAATAAGATTAGAGAAGACTAGAACCACCAGATGACCTTTATGATACAGGGGTTGGGAGCGGAGGTGGTTCCAACCCCGCGACACGGGCTGGAGAAGTTGTGTTGCGCGAGCTCCGGTGAGCGGTCTCACACCCGGACCCGCGAGCTCCCGATATCCCGACAGTCCACCGGTAGTAAGCCGGAGCTGGAGCTCCGGAGTCGGGCCGCAGCTGGAGCTGGAGCAGGAGCCCCGGAGTCGGGCCGCAGCTGGAGCTGGAGCTCCGGAGTCGAGCCGCAGCTGGAGCTGGAGCTGGAGCCCCGGAGTCGGGCCGCAGCTGGAGCTGGAGCCCCGGAGTCGGGCTGCAGCAGCAATCCACCACCGCTCCCCACGCTCCGAGGCCGGCCAGCCCCACGATGGTAAGTCCGTAGCTCCGCAGGCTCCGTGACTGGAGCCCCCAGGTCGTCCCGGTCGGAGGCCGCGCCACGGTACTAGGCCCCAACGACAACGGAGACCAGACAGGGAAAAAAGCGGGTCTCCCGTGCAGGGAAGAGATTTTAAAAGTTTCCCCCTCCCCCCTCCATGAACACGAACAACTACATTTAACTGGACAAAAAAAGAAAAAAAGACAGACAGGCTGTAGGGGCCGCTGCAACGTGAGTCGCGCCGCCGCACTTAGATATACTGCTGCAAGTGCGTAACTACACGTAACCGAAGATCTATGGGGTATGCCATAAAAATAAGTTTAAGCCCTGACGTCCCTGGCCTGCTCTGCTTAATTAAATCATTAATTAATCTCCACCCTAATGAAGAATTCCTAAGGGTTTTGCACAAAACTAATCCTCATTACACAATACCCAGTCTAGGATGGCCTGCCCTCTAGTCGGTTCCTGCATACATTCCAGGAAATCCTCCTCCTCAGCGCTACTACCAATTTGGTTGGCCCAATCTATACGTAGATTAAAGTCACCTGTGATAATTGCGGTACCTTTGCACGCATCCCTAATTTCCTGCTTGGTTCTACCCGTACCGATTCTACAGCATCCAAGCTAATGTTTCTTTTTGCTATTGCATTAATCTCCTCTTTCACCAGCAATGCCACCCCACCTCCTCTTCCTTTCTGTCTATCCTTCCTGAATATTGAATACCCCTGCATATTTAGCTCCCAGCCTTGGTCACCCTGGAGCCATGTCTCCGTAAATCCAACTATATCATATCCTTTAACTATTCAATTCATCCACCTTATTACGAATTCTCCTCGCATTAAGGCACAAAGCTTTTTGTTAGTTTTTCTTTTCTCGATTCTACCTTTTGCTTCTGTGGCCCTCTGCAGAGCCGGATTTAGATGAAGAGAGGCCCTAAGCTGTTCCACTTGTGAGGCCCCTCCTAATCCCCCACCCCCACGACTAGAGGAAGATGGTCCACCAGATTGACGCCGATTTGCAGCCGAGCGTGGCCAATGAGATAAGGGACTGGGAAGTTGCGCTTATTTATTTATTTATTTATTGCCAGTGCCAGTGTCGAGATATTGGCTTAAAACACTATTATTCTGAAATGAAGGGCAAGGAAAATTACTGAAGGGTTGTTCAGAGACTACAGTGCGTTGTGACAGCATATGTAAGAAAGGCCTATGACAGTGTCAAAAATATGATACACCTTGCAGGGCTCTCACCTAATTTTTTTTCTCTGTTGTCAGCCGGGCAACATTGGCAGCTTTTTAAGTTGCCAAATGACAGGTTAGGTGGTCATTTAAGACGGCTTGCATGACGCGTGCGATTATGTGCTCGGACGAAGTGCGTAGTTACCAGTCGGAATTATGCTCAATGAAGCATTCGCATATTATTTCTGCTTCAAATAAAGTCACAAACTAAACATATTCACCAATCAAGACATGATATATACCACAGTGACATGCAGCAAAATTATAATACAGTATCTCAACTCTTTTTACACATTGCAATGAATGCAATTTCTATTATTTCTTTCCACTTCCAAACAAAAATGTGGTTGTATTAATCAGCATATGATCAACCTCGGTGAGACCAAGCGCATGCTTGGCGATCGCTTCGCACAACACTTCCACTCAGTTCACAATACCCAACCTGATCTCCCGGTGGCTCAAAACGTCAACTCCCCTTCCCATTCCGAATCCGACCTTTCTGTCCTGGGCCTCCTCCATGGCTAGAGTGAGGCCCACCGCATTTTGGAGGAGCAGCACCTCATATTTGCTTGGGTAGTTTACACCCCAGCGGTATGAACATTGGCTTCTCTAATTTCTGGTAGTCCTTGCTTTCTCCCCCCTTCCCCTCGCATTCCAGCTCTCCCACAGCCTACTGTCTCTGCCTCTTCATTTCTTTTTCATGTCCCCCCTGACATCAATCTGAGAAGGGTCTCGACCCAAAACATCATCTATTCCTTCGCTCCATAAATGCTGCCTTACCCGCTGTTTTCTCCAGCTTTTTTGTCTTCCAATGGGATTCCACCACTGGCCACATCTTCCCATCTCCTCCCATGTTGGCTTTCCGCAGAGACGGCTCCCTCCATAACTCCCTGGTCAATTCATCCCTTCCCACCCAAACCACCCCCTCTCCTGGCACTTTCCCTTGCAACTGCAGGAAATGCTACACTTGTCGCTTTACCTCGCCCCTTGACTCCATTCAAGGACCTAAGCAGCTTTTCCAGGTGCGGCAGAGGTTCACCTGCACCTCCTCCAACCTCATCTATTGCATCCACTACTCTAGGTGTCAGCTGCTCTACATCGGTGAGACCAAGCGTAGGCTTGGCGATCGCTTCGCCCAACACCTCCGCTCGGTCCTCAATAACCAACCTAATCTCTCGGTGGCTCAGTTCTTCAACTCCCCCTCCCATTCTGAATCCGACCTTTCTGTCCTGGGCATCTTCCATGGCCAGAGTGAGGCCCACCGTAAATTGGAGGAGCAACACCTCATATTTCGCTTGGGCAGTTTACACCCTAGCGGTATGAACATTGACTTCTTCAATTTCAGGTAGTCCCTGCTTTCTCCTCCCCTTCCCAGCTCTCCCTCAGCCCACTGTCTCCGCCTTTTCCTTTCTTCTTCCTGTCCCCCCCACCCTCACATCAGTCTGAAGAAGGGTCTCGACATAAAACGTCGCCTATTTCCTTCGCTCCATAGGTGCTGCCTCATCCGCTGAGTTTCTCCAGCCTTTTTATCTACCATTCACACAAGTTCTGTTATCTCACTTTCCTCACCCACTCCCTACACATTAGTGGCAATTTTAGAGACAAGTTAACCTACAAAGCCAATGTGTCTTTGGGATGTGGGAGGAAACCCAAACGCTTGCAGGGAGAATGTGCAAATTCAACACAGACAGTGCCCGAGGACAGGATCGAACACAGATCTCTGGCATGTGAGGCAGCAAATCTACCAGCTGTGCCACTATATTTTGTTTTACAACACAAAAAAATATACGTTGATAACTTTGGTTACAAAAAAAAATGAAAATCTCCATTTTCAGTTTTATATCTCCAAGTGACACTATGTCTCCCTTTACAGCTACTGTATGTTTTAATTAAGTTCAAGACTATTGGGCAGTACATTGGCCATAAAGTTGCTGCCTAAAAGTGCCAGAGACCAGGAATTGATCCTGAATAAGGGTGCTGTCAGTATAGAGTTTGCTTCTTTTCCCTTTGATCGCATGGGTTTTCTCCGGGTGCTCTTGTATCCTTCCACATTCCAATGATGCGCAGGAACCTTTTGCAGACCCAACCCAAAACGTAATATTTTCCTTTTGTCCAGAGACTCTGTCTGACCTGTTGAGTTACTCCAGCTTTTTGTGCCTCTCTTCAGTTTAAACCAGCATCTGCAGTTCCTTCCTGCACACACAATACTATAAGATAGAACTTTATTAATCCCAGGAGGGAAGTTGTGTGTGAGTGCGTGTGGGTACATAAATATTATACACACACACACACTCACGCACACACACACACACACACACACACACACACACACACACACACACACACACACACACACACACACACACACACACACACACACACACACACATATATATTTTTATATATAAATATACATTCTTTTTTTTCTCATTTATAACATTGTTTACAGCGTACTATGTTTACATATTCTGTTGTGCTGCAGCAAGTAAGGATTTCATTGTTCTAACTGGGACTTGAGAGAATGAAACACTCGACTTGACTTACTCCGCTAATGTGCGGGATAGAACTAGTGTATGGGTGATCGGTGGTCGGCATTGACTCGGTGGGCCAAAGGGCCTGTCTTTATCTATCTTTAACGCTCTATCTTTAAATTAAACTAAAAACACTAAAACCTGAGGGAGTCTAAAGAAGGGTCTCTACCCAAAACGTCACCCAATGTCTTCTATCCAGAGTTGCTGGCTGCTCCATGGAGTTCCCCCGCACAATTACAACATGGATTAGTCTTCACGCTACCATATTTACCGAACCAGACGCAACTAAATTTAAGGTAACTCTGTTTTCCCCAAGAACACTCTTTTGCTTAAGTCCAAGTCAAGAGTCAAGAGAGTTTTAATGTCATGTGTCCAAGATAGGACAATGAAATTCTTGCTTGCTGCAGCACAACAGAATATGTAAACGTAATACAGAACAGGAGATAAAAGTCCAAGTGTGTATATACCATAGACCATATATATACACAACAGTAAACAGATAAAATGCAATAGGCTGTTATTGTTCAGCCCTCCATCACATTCAGTTTAAATTCCATTTAGACTACTTATGGAGGACCAGGAAACCAGAAGCAAGAGTTACTCCAGGGAGTTACTCCAGATCCGGGGTCAGGGGGTGATTCTGCGTTGGATTTCAGCAGTCGCAGCGAGGCGGCGACCGGACAGCAATGGCGGCCAGATCTCCCACAATTCAAAGCGAGGGAGAAAGTGCCCACCGCCGACCAGTTGCCGTGGCAGTGCGCATGCGCAGGGCGGCCGATGACGTGCTGGACGTGGTTGTGCGCATGTGCAGGGGGGAGGATGTGCTGGCGGTAGCAGTGCACATGTGCAAGGCGGCCTGCCGTGGCGGTAGATGAGGAGCGAGCGGAGAGCAGTGACCCGGCGGCCCGAGATTGATAGACAGAGAGAGAGATACAGAGGGGGGGCCGCCCAGAGTTGAACGGCAGGCGTCCTGCCTTGGCCAGAGGCCCCCTGATTTCGAGGCCCTAGGCTTCAGCCCATGAAGCCTAGTGGTAAATCCGGCTCTGCGAGGCCCCCTAGATCTCGAGGCCCTAAGCTTCAACTTGTCAAGCTGATACAAAAATCCGGGCCTGGTGTGTGTGTGTGGATGTGTGTGTGGATGTGTGAATGGATGGATATGTGTGTGGATGTATGTATCTACGTATGCGTGTATGTATAGATCAGGGACATGATTAATTACTCAGGGTAGGCAGTCAGTCGGCTTTTTAAAAATCTAAAACCGCGCATGTGCAGATTGTTCTCTCCACCAGCTGCCAGTCGACTTTTATAAAGTCTTCTTTTTTTAAAATTATTTATTTATTTATGTTTTAATTTATTAGAGGTAAATACATCAATGTACATCACATATATATTGTTACAATCATTGTACCCCATAATTTGATGGCTTTTAAAGAAAAAGAATAAAAAGAAAGAGAGTGAAATAGGTGAAAAGAGTTGTGATAGTGAAAGAGCGTGCCAAAGGGGAGAAGAAACCCTTGGTCAAAGAATTAGAGAAAGGGGGTTAAGAGATAGTCCCTAAAATAAAAAAATGGAAAAGGAAAAAAAAAGGATAAATTTTGGATAAAAAATGGATTAAAAAATCTTAAACCGCGCATGCGCAGATTGTTCTCTCCATCAGCTGCCAGTTGACTTTTATAAAGTCTTCTTTTTTTAATTTTATTTTATTTATTTTATATATTAGAGGTAAATACATCAATGTACATCACATATATATTGTTACAATCATTGTACCCCATAATTGTATGGCTTTTAAAGAAAAAGAATAGAAAGAAAGAGAGTGAAATAGGTGAAAAGAGTTGTGATAGTGAAAGAGCGTGCCAAAGGGGAGAAGAAACCCTTGGTCAAAGAATTAGAGAAAGGGGGTCAAGAGATAGACCCTAAAAATTAAAAAAAGGAAAAGGAAAAAAAAGCCAGTTATTATGTTATACAGTGGCTTGCAAAAATATTCATACCCCTTGAACTTTTCCACATTTTGTCACGTTACAACCACAAACGTAAATGTATTTTCTTGGGATGTTATGTCATAGACCAACACAAAGTGGTGCATAATTATGAAGTGGAAGGAAAATGATACATGGTTTCCAAATTTTATTACAAATAAAAAACTGAAAAGTGTGGCGTGCAAAAGTATTCAGCCCCCTTTAGTCAATACTTTGTAGAACCATCTTTCGCTGCAATTACAGCTGCAAGTCTTTTGGGGTATGTCTGTACCAGCTTTGCACATCTAGAGTCTGAAATTTTTGCCCATTCTTCTTTGCAAAATAGCTCAAGCTCAGTCAGATTGGATGGAGAGCGTCTGTGAACAGCAATTTTCAAGTCTTGCCAGAGATTCTCAATTGAATTTAGGTCTGGACCTTGACTGGGCCATTCTAACACATGAATATGCTTTGATCTAAACCATTCCATTGTAGCTCTGGCTGTATGTTTAGGGTCACTTGTCCGTGCTGGAAGGTGAACCTCCGCCCCAGTCCTCAAGTCTTTTGCAGACTCTAACAGCTGGTCTCATCAGACCAGAGCACCTTCCTCCACATGTTTGCTGTGTCCCCCACATGGCTTGTGGCAAACTGCAAACGGGACATCTTGTGGCTTTGTTTCAACAATGGCTTTCTTCTTGCCACTCTTCCATAAAGGCCCGAATTGTGGAGTTCCCGACTAATAGTTGTCCTGTGGACAGATCCTCCCACCTGAGCTGTGGATCTCTGCAGCTCCTCCAGAGTTACCATGTCTAGCCCCATCTTGGCTGCTTCTCTGATTAATGCTCTCCTTGCCCGACCTGTCAGTTTAGGTGGACGGCCATGTCTTGGTAGGTTTGCAGTTGTGCCATACTCTTTCCATTTTCGGATGATGGATTGAACAGTGCTCCTGTGAGATGTTCAAAGGCTTGGGATATTTTTTATAACCTAACCTTGCTTTAAACCTCTCCACAACTTTATCCCTGACCTGTCTGGTGTGTTCCTTGGGCTTCATGATGCCCAAGGAACATTGTTTGTTCAGTAATGTTCTCTAAGAAACCTCTGAGGCCTTCACAGAACAGCTGTATTTATACTGAGATTAGATTACACACAAGTGGACTCTATTTACTAATTAGGTGACTTCTGAAGGCAATTGGTTGCACTGGATTTTATTTAGCGGTATCAGAGTAAAGGGAGCTGAAATACTTTTTGCACGGCCACATTGTTTCAGTTTTTTATTTGTAAAAACATTTGAAAACCATGTATCATTTTCCCTTCCACTTCACAATTATGCACCACTTTGTGTTGGTCTATCACATAATAATCCCAATAAAATACATTTACATTTGTGGTTTGTAACGTGACAAAATGTGGAAAAGTTCAAGGGGTAAGCACTGTATATATCATGCAAAAGGAATCCACTAACTCGATAGTTTTTTCATCCCCCCTTACAAAGGCCCGGGGTACTCCTGCACCCTATCTTTGTAGTAAATTCTATAAATGCAGTCCACGCTCTGATAGAAGCGTTCTGATTTTCCATCCAGGCGGAGTATCATATCTTCCAGATGTACGTTCAAACATAGTTGAAATCCACATATTTAATGGTGGTATAGGAGCATTTTTCCAGAATTTTAAGATTAGTTTTTTTCCTATTATTAAGCCGTAATCAAATAAATTCTTTTGATACGCATTTAATTCTGGACTACCTTCTCTCGTACCAAAAATGATCCATTCTGGCTTTCGTGTCATTTTTATTTTAAACACTTTTGCGAAAATTTCAAAGATTTCAATCCAAAACCTTTGAATTTTTGTACAAAAGATGAATGAGTGCGCTTAAATAGTTTTTGACAGTGTCATTTATCACAAATTGGTGAAACGTTAGGGAAAATTTTATTTTAATTTAGTTTTTGAGTCGTATAATAGTAAGATTAAACGAGAACTTACCAGTTTCGAAGTTTTGATTGTTATTTTATGAGGAGTTACGATGAGGGATTACGTGAAGAGCCCGCCTCACGCTGGCAAACGGCATACTTCAAAGCAGCGGCATGAAAAACACAGAACACCAAATAGCCCGAAGTAACATAGTAAGGCTCATAACAGACTTTTGAACTACCAGATGATCATTTATTTTATGAGGGTGGGAGTGGAGGGCACGTAATCCCTCATCGTAACTCCTCATAAAATAACGATCAAACTTCGAACTGGTAGTTCTCGTTTAATCTTTACTATTTTACTTCGGACTCACGTGATTGACTACGTGAAGATTTTAAAGCTTTCTGTGTTTTTTATGTCGTAGAGATTAATCAGTACGACAGTCTGGCTAAGTAAACACATACATGAGAAACCAGACAAATATTAGTTCTTTCCATAATTAACTTTTTAATGGTTTAAAGAACATATAATAACCCCTCCTTATATCCGAGGAATGATTACAAGTGATAAAAGATATAAGTGACTACATAACTGGTTTATAGTAATCAATAGTAACAAAGCAGGTGACTATATTGATCCCAACACCGCGTGTCCAAAGCTTGTCATAGTGTGAACAGGTTTATTGTAGAACTTTGAAAAAGTTTCTTCTTTACTCCACCCTGCGATTTTTTAAAATATGCTCGAGTGGTACGTCCCGCCCCTTCGCCGCGGACGTAGCTGCAGCCCTGGTGGAGTGAGATTTGAACACATCAGTGTCTACTCCTGCTAAAAGCAACACCTGTTTCAACCATTTTGAGATAGTTTGAACTGAAGCTTTTGTGTGTGGCTTTTTATGCGTAATCATTAACGTTTTTTCATTTCCTCGAAGAGTTTCAGTAACTTTTAACATATTGATTCAAATGCTTAACCACACACAAAGTAGGATCAATAGGATAAGCTTGAAAGGTTACCTTAGCTCCAGATCTCCCTGGTCTGCTTTGTTTGATCAGATCGTAAACATAGAACACAATGTTATCTGTACTCACATGCATACAGTCTAAATGCAAACATTTGTAAAGTTTGCACTCTTTGGAGCTGAGACCAATGACATTAACATTATTAATTTCAATGTTAATCTTTCCATTGACAATCCTTCAATTGGAGTCCATTGCCTAAGTAAGGTAAGTACAATGCTCACATCCCAAATCTCTGTGTACCTTGGTTTGGGTGGATTGATGTTTAAAGATTCCTTTCATTAATCTAGATATTAATGGATGTGATCCAATTGATTTCTGGTCAGACATTAGTCCTAAATAAGATGATAAGGCACTGCGTGCAGTATTAATGGCACTGTAACTTAAATGTTGCTCAAAATGCAATTTGGCAAGGAACTCCAAAACATTTGCAATATTCACAGTATCATAAGAAAATATTTGACTGTATGCAAAATTCTTCCCATTTCTTTATATGTGTCATATATTGTTTTTGTGTGCTATCTCGCCATGATGCGACTATAACTTCCATAGTTTTTGTCCGACAATCCCAGCTCCTGTAGTGGTCTGGTCAAAACTGCAGATTAATAAATTCATATATGCATATAATGGATTAAATTTCTTTGGTTACTGGATTAATCAAAATATCACTACAGTTAGGAATTGACATATATGGTTCTTTAATCATATTCAGCATTAATGGGAACCAAGGTTGTGTTGGCCAATTTGGAACTACCAACAATCCTGTGGCAGAATCTTGTTCTATTTCCTTCAGACAATTGCTGAACCAAAGCAAAAGGTGGAAAATCATAAAAGAACATATTCCCCCAGTTCAATGAAAAAGCATCTACTGCTACTGCATCTGGATCGTGTTCCCAAGACACATATTTAGGCAATTGATGATTAAGCCTTGATGCAAACAAAACAATTTCTGGTAAACCAAATTGAGTTACAATATTCTTAAATATTGCTGGATTAAGCATCCATTCTGTGTTATCTTTAAATATCCTTGATCTTTTTATCTGCCACCACATTGTCTTTACCTGGAATGTAGTTTGCTGAAATCCAAATTTGGCGATCAATACACCATTGCCATATTTCATTGACCAGACAATCACATGATACTGATCTGACTCCCCACCATGTGATTAATATATGCAACAGCCGTTTATTGTCTAACTGTATTAATACATGTAGACCCTTTTTTGAACAGCAATATTGCTTTTAGACCATAGAAAGCACCCAATAACTCTAAATAGTTAATACCATAAGTTTGAAGAAAACGTTTCTTCTTGGACTTTCCATTTACTCCACAACTGGAGGATGAATCTGTTACCCCCCCCCCCCCCCCCCCCCCCCCCCCTCCGAGAGCATTAGCATCTATTTATAAACAATTTCAGGCTGTTTAATCAGAATGTTTTTTAGCAGCTTGTGGGACATTTTTAACCCACCATGGTAATTCCAACAAAGCTTCTTTTGTTAATTGCATAGGCCTATCAAAGTGGCCTGCCCTCTCTTTGAGAGCTCTTATTTTGTCCTTTGAAGATTTTTGATAATGTAAATGGACCAAATTCTACTGCTGGAAATGCTGCTACTAGTTTACCAATAGTTTTCGCTACTTCTTCGGATGGAAGGATAAGTTTGTGAATGAGATTATTACAAGTCTCCAAAAAATCATCAACTTTATCTTTGTTGGTAAGTATTAACATAGTCTCTGAGTTAATTACAAACTCCAAATAGTTAATTGATTGTGCTGGCTGCAGCTGAGATTTGATTGGATGAATCAAGAACCCTAGCTTTAACAAAGCTTGTACTGAAACTAATTCTCAGCTGACTCTTGATTGCCATAAATGATTAGAATGTCATCGAGGTAAGTGATAACGATGTGTTTTTTGTGCTCTTAATTGGGCTAAAACTGGTTTCAACAGTTTAGTAAAGAGCCTGGGAGCTGAACTCAATCCATTTGGGCAAAGCTTTAAAACTGCCATAATTGGTCCCAGCCAATTACATTTTAAGTACCTCCAGAAACTGATGTATTGGTTACAGAATAATAGGCGTTTTTTCAAATCAATCGTAGCCATATAACAACCTGCTGATATTAAATATCTTGCAGTATTAAATGTTTCCATTTAAAAGTTTGTATTCTACCACTTATTTAGATCTGTAAGGTCCAGAATAATTCTGCAATCACCATCTTTTGATGTCTTTTGAAATATCTTAGACACAATTAATGCTCGTGTTCATAAGTTTTTTCAATAAACCCCTTTTCAGATAATTTGTCTCAATTTCCACATTAATCTCTGCTTTTCCAATTGCAGTAAACACCGAAAGCATAGGCAGGTTTATCTGTACTGGAGGATTAACCCCTACTTTAAATGTAATAGTGGCTCCTGAAACTGCTTGGTAAAAATAAACCGATCAGAAGTAATAGTAATGCCAGTCTTTATAAAACTTTTGTAATCTCCCTCCCAACTGGAGATTAAT
Source organism: Okamejei kenojei (assembly GCA_035221665.1). Lineage (NCBI taxonomy): Eukaryota > Metazoa > Chordata > Chondrichthyes > Rajiformes > Rajidae > Okamejei > Okamejei kenojei. The sequence continues at coordinate 4,028,961 of CM069134.1, forward strand.
CCGCAGTTTCTTTAAGGATAGAACAAGTCTTTAATACCTCTCCATATGAGCGTGGTGGTCTCCTTTTCCCAAATGGGTAAGTATTGGGCTGTGCAGTACGATAATATTTCCTTGACATATTTCTGGCCTCTATTTCCAAAATCAAATCCCCTTCTGGGCGAAAAATACCTTTTTTGTCCTAAGACGAAGGTTTCATGCAGCTAAAATTTTTGGCTTCTTCATCCAATTTTTAATAATTTAGGCAGATGTACTCCAAACAGATAACCAAGAGCTTGAACACCACTTGCTCAACACAGGCTTGCAAACCTTGGGTGAAATATGGGCCGAATAGCCATTTTCCTCATACAATAATTTCATAGAAAGAATTGCACAATAGGCCCTCTTTTTTAAACTTATCCATCTCCCCAAAAGCCATAATGGCAGTAGAATAAGTTGTGAGGATTTTTGAACCTCACTTCTTGAGCTCTCATATTTGGGGTCATGGATGCCCATATCAACGGATAAACCGTAGGCACTTCCAATGAGCACAATTTCCTGTGCGTTTATAATTCTGATGTTTCAATCATCACAGAATCATGAAGTTGGTGAGATACCATATATATTAATGTTGGCAGCTAGGTTTCTTCCATAGCCTCACCACTTCCTTCATATATAGCAAATTATTTTGCTATCCCAGGCACATTTTGGCCTTTCTTTTATTTTGTGGTGTTTTTCAAATGCAAATCACCATCAGCAGGGTCTGCCTTCTGCAGCCCCTAAATCAATTGGGATTTCATCCCATGAGACTTCCTTCAGCCCAAATCCTGGGTCCGGAGTTCCAACTCCCAATTAGGCCCACAGCCATATTTAGAATAATTAAACCCCTCAGGGCTTTTTTTGGGAACCTTCTGGGTACTGTGACCCTAGTCTCATAATTCTTTGGAGAACTTTCTCCAATATGCTCCATTATTAGTTTCCACATAGTTTAATTTATCTGGAGGACTTCAGTAATCAGAGTCATCAGAACCACGGGCACCACCCTCTCAGATTTCTTTTACATTTTTAGGATCATTTTTCTCCGTGGTTATAACTTCTGGAGAATCTAGAACTCGCTAACGGGTATATCAGCGGCCACCGGTATCGGAACCGGATCCGCACTAGCTTTTTTCCAGTTTTTTATTTTCACCCCGGAAGCTCTTTTTACCCGCGAATTTTCTTTGCCGATTTCTCCATTTCTTTCATAATCTGTGCTAAACAGCACTTTTAACGTGACTCTGACTTTTATTTTACTTTACTTTTACTGCTGGACCCACCCAGCGTACTCTAACAAAACGTCCCGAACATTGCCCCACTTACCTGCGGGTCCGTTCCGACCGCTGCGAGGAGCTGCTCCTTACTGCAGCTCCTCCTTCCATGCCGTCAGCATCGACGTAATGCGTAATGCGTTTGTCAGCGTGAGGCGGGCTCTCTCTAACGTAGTCACTCACGTGACTCGAAGTAAAATCTATGTTAATTTTAAATTGTATTATTTAAAACTGTGTCTTACATTAATTGAGCATTTTGTGCACAGTTAATAAGTATTCTTTCCACCTTTAATTGGACATTTTTATGCTTAGTTCGTTTTCCCACCTCACCTCTAATACCTTCCATTGTTGGTATTACTGCATTTAGTATTATATTATATATATGTGAGATTAAATTTGGGATTCCGCTTTGTATTCATTACTTCATCTAGTAAGTCTAATGGCATTTTTTGAAATTCATGCGCATGTTTTTTCAAATAATCACATATTTGGAAATATTTAAAATACTGATTGTTACCCAGATTGTATTTTAGCTGTAATTGTTTAAATGATAATAGTTTTCCCGTATCATACAAATCTCCCAAAGTTTTAATTCCTGCTCTTTCCCATTGTATAAATGCTTTGTCTATAATTGAGGGTTTAAACAAAGGGCTTTTAGCAATAGGAGAGATAGGTTTCTTAATTTTAAATTGTATTTTATTTGTTTCCAAATTCTGATTGTACTATGTATAATTGGGTTTTTGTTGTAGTTTGTATTATTCACCGTCATTGGGTTGAAAGAAGGATCGCACCAATATTAAAAGGCGAGCAATCCTCTTTCTCCCATAATGATCCATTCCGGTTGATGAAGAGAATTATCCAACAATTGAATCATATTTCTAATATTTACCGACCAATAATAATACATCAAATTAGGGAGTGCTAATCCCCTACCTACTACTTTGGGTTTATTCAGGTGCAGTCCTTTGTATTTCTATGGATCTTATAATCCCAAATAAAATTTGTTAATATCTGAGTCCAATTTTTTTGAAAAACTTTTTGGTAGATCCATAGTGGGATTGCCATGCAATTTGATTGAACAGTAAGAATTTGTGGTAAGAAAAATCATTTTTATGGCGTTTATTCGACCTATTAAAGGACATCGGGAGCGTTCTCCGAGGGAATATAATTACTTAAATTATGTAAATTTCTTAAGTACAGCGGTTATACTAGTTTGGCTTTAAACATGTCTTGTTATCTTCTAGTAATTTCAATGCCCAAGTATTCTAATTTCCCCCAACTATTTTTAAAAGGAAATTGTATGAGATGTGTAGAATCTTTTGGTTTTTATTGACATGATTTCACTTTTATTCCAGTTTTATTCTGTAACCTGAAAATGAAACCGAAATCCTCAATTAAATTTAAAATATTGTGTATTGTGATATGAGGGCTTTGTGATGTACAAAAGTACATCATCAGCATCTATAATGATATTTTATTGTTTGAATTTTTTGTCTTATCATCCGTCGGATATTCGGCTGAGTTCTAATTCATTCGCTAGTGGTTTCAATTATGAGGGCAAATAACAATGGTGATAATGAACAACCTTGTCTATTACCCCTTGACAGTTGACATTTTGTGATAAAATATTATTAATTTTTTTTTTTTTTTTTTTTTTTTTAGATAGTCTGGCCGTTGGCTTATAAACATATTAATTTATTCCTTTGAATTATATTCTCTCCTAGTTGAGATTTTTGCAATACCTTAACCATGTACATTCCATCAAACCTGATCAAATGCTTTCTCTGCATCCAGCGAAATAATTGCGAGATTATGGATCTTTAGTTGGTGTGAGTGCATTATATAAGCAGATGTCTCAAATTATTAAATTTAATGTCTCTTAGGGATAACCCCTGTTTTGATCCGGATGTATATAGTTTAATGGCGTACTTACTTCATCTTCTTGCTAATATTTTTGCTAATATTTTTTGATCTGTTATTTAACAACACGATAGCCGCTATCAGGATCTAGTGTTTCTTCATCATCTTTATCTTTTGTATTAATATTAATATCGTATTACTGTAATATCGTAGATTCTGCTAGTGTATCAGGTAATATTTGTTCTCTGAAACGCATGTTGTACATTTTCTGTAGACAGGACTAAATAAAATCGTAAAAAACTTTTATAGAATCATTACTAATTCGTCGAGAACCTGGTGTTTTTTCCATTTTTTAATGAGAAAATTGTTTTCTTCTATTCGTTCATTGATATTGTTGGCTCCCAATTCCTCTGTTCCTGCAATTCTAGTTGGGAAGATGGCAATTATCCAGAAACTCAGTGATTTGTTGGTGTATACAAATTCTCATAAAATTGCACAAATCTTTTAGTAATTTTTATTTGGTAATGTTAATACTTCCCCCTTCTGTCCCCCTGAATTGTAATCTTTGAAATCTGGTTCCTTTTCTGGTTTTTTTTTAAAATGGCGTGTCGAAAAGTTTATGAGGCCACTCCCCAAATTCAAACTGTTACTGTCATGTAATTTGGATAATCTTAATACTTTCTCTGATAGTATTTTTTTTAATTTGAATTTTAGTATTAATAGTTTATTGTGTTTAATGCATGGACGGTCATGAGCATATCTATAATCCAATTGTCCTAATTTTTTCCTCTAGCTGCCGTTGTTTCATTCTTATTTATTTTTATTCTGTGAAGCTTGGTATGAGTAAAAACACCTCCTAATAAAAGCATTTTGAAAGATTCCAAAATAATGTAGGTGGTGTGTCTGGTGTATCAATTTATTTCGAAAAAAAGATCCATTTGCGGTCTTAGATATTATACTCTCCTTGCGGGTCCTTTTAGAAATTTGGGGTTATACCTCCAGAACGAAGTATGTCTTTAGACAAGTCCCTTCTATTTTTAAAACAAAAGTTAGGGGGGAAATGATCCTGAAATCGTATTTGTATGTGTATTTTGGGTTAAAGAGATACAGAATAAATTTGTGACTACCAGGAAATAATCGATATTGAATAAGTAGCTGTGTACCGATGAATAAAATGAATATTCTTGTCTGTCGGATTGCATCCTCTAAACACGATATCGGTTATATTGTATGTTTTATTTAAAAGTATTGATTTAAAAGTTTCACTAGTTTTAGATTTCATATTACCTTCGTTGTGGTTTGTCCTGGAGGTTTAAATCTAACTAAGGATCTAATACACAGTTAAAATCTCCCCCAATTATAACATTTTTTTTATGGGGGAAATTATATTCTGCAATATATTCATAATTTATTTTAAAAAAATGGGATTATCAAAATATAGGCGATAAATATTTTTACCAATGTGATTGGATTGCATGGATCTCACCGAACTATCAATATCCCCATCCTTACTGTTAAGGTATTTTTCTGTTTAAATGATGATCTTTGCAAATCATGATGGAACGTGCCTCTGGATTTTGATGTGTGGATGAATGAAAAGTTTGTACCTAATTCCAAGTTGGCCCTCATCTAACTTGAAACTTGAACTTTAAGATAGTGTTTTCTTGGGGGAAAATAACTTCTACTTAAATCTTTCAGCTGTGCTAAAATCTTACCCCATTTAATACGTTTGTAGCCCCCCTAATATTCCAACTGCGAAATGATATTCCTCCCGATTATATTTTGTTAGTGTCCTTGCATTTTGACTAGTTTAGTACCTATTTATCTTGCGGTGCATCCGTACATCAGGTCTTTAAGCAATGGGGAACAGTCAACCTACTAAAGACGTAATGATGAGAATTACGACTACCAATTCAGTTTGTGGATTCCTTTGCGATTATCCTTGACTAAAAAAACACACATGGATTAATTGTGATAGTTAAAAAAAAAATAGTAGAAGTGAAAATACAGTTACCGAGCTTGTCTGCATTGTAATAAATGGCCCCACTGTGGTGGGAGAAAACATTATATCGACTTTACATTGAGTCGATTTAATAAACAAACAAATAGCTCCGTTCTCATCAATAAGTCATAACATATCATACTACAGCGTAGCAGGATTCCAAATCAACAAAAAAATACTTTAATTTCAGTATATATATCCATTCAAATGTATTCCCAGAATATATCTATCTGTTGTTATTACAGAGTGTGTAAGCAGTTTTTACCATCGATAATAATCAGCTATTGGTTGAGGGGCTACCTAGGGCAGGCATCTGGATCTGAGCAGGACCCGTCATCCCCCTCCCCAACCCAGTTATAAATCTGCTTAAAACTTTATTAAGAATATAAGAATAGATGTTTAGTTTGTAAACCAGCCCCTAAGGCTACCGATCCTGGTTACTGTATCATTACAATTTCTATGATAGTATTCAATGGTTTTTAAGTGTTAAAAGTGTATATTTCTATAACATTAGGTTTATTCGAGATTAAATTATTAAAGCCACCGTAATTGCTTCTGGTTTTCAGATTATAGTAAAGCTCTGTAATCAGTGTGGTAACTTTTTCTGCTTCATTGGAACCCAGTATTGTCTTGAATTAAACATTCCTCTGATAAGCGTCGAGTCTAAACAACAAGGGTTGAGTTCCATCTGTTCTGTTTGAACACATTTCAAGGTGAAATAGTAAAGATAGAGAATACCATACAGTTCCAAGCTTTTTCAAGTTACTTATTTCTCATCCACATGGTTCAGGCAAATTTTATATGCGAACTCCGATTTTTGCTGATCGTGGGATTTTGGATGGTATTTTTGTTTAATCTCTGTAATTCGATGTGCCGCTCAATTTTCACAGGAAGGTTAGGAAGATTTGAGAGCTTCTTTAATTAGAACCTCAGAAACTCCTGAGGGTTATCTCCCACGGCTTTATCGGGTACTCCTACTAGCCTTAGATTAAAAGCGTCTCGAATGAGTTTCCAAGTCTAAGCACTTATCTAACATTTTACCAGCTGTTTTGCAGTGAGGTCCCGTGCGTGTCCTTCATTTTCTTCATATCCTCGGCCCATTCGTCCCAATCTCTTCCACCATCTCATTCATTATTTTCACATATGAAGGCACAGTCCTCATGCACTGCAACAAACTCTTATTAGTAACTTCTTCCCCCTTGTCCATTCGCACCAATAGTTTGGAACCTCACCGCTTCAATTTCTTTTATTAATGGTGTTGATCCGAACCTGCACGAATAACTTTCAAATTGCCGGTATTCGTATTCAGCATTAGCTAATCTGACATATCTTTCATCATATTTTCCATGTGCGTTCCGTCCACCTTTTTCATCTTTTAGTTTCTCTTACCGTTTGCTTTAAGTCCTTCAAGTGTATTCTCCTTATCTGCTTTATCCTGCCATAGCTCTTGTAGACATTTCGGAAGGCAGTTTTCTTTCAAAGTCGATTCTCCCAAGCTCTTCAGCTCTTTCTCAGTGCGCAGTATATTTTTGAAATGCTTCTCTAGGACTCTTGAGCTAAATCGAATTCAGCATTTAAAGGGTTAAAATCCAGATTTTTTATGCACATCACTTTTGTTGACGCATCACAGAGCATTCAAGCCTCCGATAACCTTTTTTAATCGGTCCCGAACGGCTAGGGGGTGGGGTAGCGATCTATAGACCCAGTTTTAATGTGAAAAATCGCAAATTTTCGTGGATGGAGCTTTGTTTGGGCGACTGTTAGCAGCAAACATGGCACCACCGGAAGTCCTTCAAAAAAGCCAAATCTCTTGATAAATTTCCCGGCAATGAAAACGCACCACCATTTAGGAGTTTGCTAAATTTGAAAGAAGTGGCGGTGGACATACAATTTTCGCCTCAAAAAAATAACAAAAAGAAAGCAAATTTGCCCAAGGCTTTGCCAAATCTCCTTCGTTCTGAATTACTGAAATGCTGTGGGGTGAGGGTGATGGTAGGTGAAGAGATGGAGGAAAAAACGGAGCACACTGGGTCAAGTTAAATCATGTGTATCTTATTGCATGACAATAGCTTGTTCATGGTAACCAATGGGGGAAGAGTTCCTGTCCACGAGCGAGTGTTGAGTCCTGGCCAGCCTGTAAAGGTTGCCCGTGGGAGGGCAGGAGTATTGGAGAAGGAGGAGGTTGGGGATCATGCAGTATCTCACTCACCAAACCACGAGCTACGGCTCTCCGGGCGTGGAGCCATTGCAATTGTGGCCGGGGAAGGAAGTAGCTCGGGTGGCAGGATTCGGCAGCTGGGATCGGACAGTGGACGCCACCTCAGCGTCGTACTGCCGGCCCGCTCAACCTCTGGCAGTGATCTCCGTTTGAACAAATCTCACCGAGCCGCGTCTCCGGCTTCACTCATGTCCAGCCGCGTGCCCGAAAATCCTTAAATTTCCGATGGCCGATACCTCAATTGGTCCCCTTGATCGCGCTGTCCGGATTTAGGAATTCACTGTGAAAGGAAACTCT
>CM069134.1:4037120-4069620 GCA_035221665.1 Okamejei kenojei
TCATCCCCTCCCTACGATCCACCAGTGACCTCCTTTGCATTGTCCGTGTTGCTAGATGTACATGCACACTGAGCTCTGATACTTTTTGTCTCAATGCATTAGAACCAGACTTATTGATATACAATTCAGGAATAAATGCATCTGGAGAGGACAGGTGAGGAAGGATCCTGATCCGTAACATTATCTGTCCTTTCCTCCCTGAGGCTGTGGCGATCGTATGTGTTTCCTCCATTACCTTTTTATTTTGCTCAAGGTTCCTGCCTCTGCAGGCTGGTGTGTTTCTTAATGACGTTTAGGTGTTTACAGGCAAGAGGTGTATAGAAGTGTGATAACACCACACCTCCTGATTCCAGGGGACAGTTTTCTGCCCAGCTGTTATCCAGGCAACTGAATCATCTTACCACAAAACCAGGAGAGCAGTGTGAACTATTATTCTTCCTCATTAGTGACCAAGGAATATCGTGATCGTTCTTGCTAACATTTACCTTGCACTACCTTAAACCATTATTTTCCTTATAATGTACGATTACGCTGTAAATGGCGTGATTATAACTAATCGTTTTGTCTATTCGCTGATTGGTATGAATGCAATAAATGCTTTTCACTGTACACCTTGGTACGGAGTGAAAGTAAACTAAACTGAAATGTTGAGTTCTAGTCCTTGGACTTATAATAGCTGTGGTGCTTTGACCCAACAAGTTAAGCATTAACATGGATTATTCTAGTTTTCTGTTATGAAATATTCATTGTCTTTGCTGATCCTGTTGGGTAGTAGGTTCCACAGCTTCTTCTCCATGGAAGCAAAATGAAGAAGTCGTCATCAACTTCAGGAAGCAAGGTGGAGTTACATGCCCAAGTCTTGGGCATAATGGTGTTGAGGTGGATATGGTCTGAGAGTTTCAAATCCCACATAGTTCAGCCAACAAATTTTATCCTGGTCCTTGCATGATGACTGCTGCCACCAAGGAAGCACACCAATGGTTTCCGCAAGAGAAGGCACCGTGGAAAGCTTACTATGGGATGCATCACAGCTCGATATGTTGACTGCTCAGCCCAAGGACAACAAGAAACTGCAAAGCCAAAGTGAAGCCTGGGAGTCGACTAGAACTCGATCCAGGAAGATGTGCTCGACTAGGACTCGATACCAGGGAATGACTGTGTCTCAAAAAACCAGGGACAAAAATGATGAAGGTGAGGAATTGAAAATCCTTTATTCTTTGCAGATTGTTATAAGTTTTAAGGGAAGAAGGGGGGTAATTAAGGAAGAAATAAATACAAATAAATAGCTCGATTGATATTACAGCTTGAATCAGATGAAAAAATTCAACTGAAAGAGTTAAAAAAGGAATACAAACCACAATTATTGAAAAAAAATGTTATGACCATTGTTGGAAGATTTAAAAGAAGAAGAGGAGTTTGTGGAAGCTGATGTATATGGAGGAAAGCTGGAGAAAAGATGGATTAAAAAGTTTGGAAAGGTTTAAAAGACATTAAAAAGAAACTGACGATAGATTTAATTATATTGAAGAAATACAGAAACAAACAGATGACCGCATTATAAGACCTTGAACAGATAGCTGAAAACGAATGCTTTGACTACAACGAATTTGGGATTTGATTACAGAAAATGTACGTTGATGGGAGTTTGATGGTATTTAAACAGACTCCGTGAAATGCCAAAACTGAGCTAGAAGGACATCAGAGAAGGCAATATTGAGATTGTAGGGTTCCTGAGGGTTAGAGAATGTCAGAAGGCCCTCGAGAGTTCATGCTAAATTTATCAAAGATGTCTTTTCTCTGGAAAGAAATGGCCTTTTTAGTCGTGCTCACAGAGTCAGTAGAACGTCAGGACTAGACCCGGCGTCCTACAGGCAATTGATTATTAAAGTTCAATTTGATTGTGTTCTGGATGAGATTAGGCGAAAAGCTTCGAAACTCTAAAAATCTGACATATGAAGGGTAAATGGATCAGTTTCTACCGAGACTTCCACCAGTGGTCGCACATGAAAACGAATAGATTCATTGAAGCTAAAAGGTCTTATGCGTGGAGTTGAAAATCTGAGATTGAAGGTTTGATCTTATCCAAGAGAATATTAAGAGTTTCCTATAAGTATGTGGATTATTGCTTATTGGACACGTCGAAGATGTGGATTTCGCTAAGCAGCTAAAGACCTTGAAGATGATATAAAAGAGTAATTTGACCTTTATTAATTTCAGATTTTTAACAGGGACTTTTAATATATACTGAGACTCGTCAATACTTCTTCAAGACCACGTCCACAGCTTTGGGATTTTATAAGAAGCATTAAGACTGAAGAAGATCTACAAGCAAGTAATAAATGTCTTTTATTATTTTCAGATATTCAAACATGGGACTTTTAATAATTTTACTGAGACTCTTCATGATGTATTGGAAACTGACGGAACAGATAATGTCGAATGATATGGGGAGAGGAATTAAAAAGAGATTTGAAAATGCTATTTGGATATCTGGACATTGATAATTAGCTTTAACATAAAAATAATATTAATTACATAATATACACATTAAGATTACAATATACGGTTTTTTTATTGGTTGTATTTTTTTTCACCTTTTTATTGTTTTATTTTTAGTTAATTAGGAATTTTGCTTTTTTATTTTTATTTCTAACATTGATCACTATTAATATAAATAATGTTTAACAACTAATAATTACTATTTACTATAATAATTATATTTTTTTTTTCTTTTCTCTTTTTTTTCCTTTTTTTGAATTGAACAATTTTTTTTTTATTCTTCTTTTTATATAAACCTTATGTATTTCTTCTATAGCCTTTGCATTTTTTTAGGTTTTATATAACTTTTGTACTCTTTATAGGACCTTTGCATTTTTTTACGCATAATATTCTTCCTATTATTTATATTATACCCCGTTTAAAATATTGTTAAGGAATAATAATTCCTTAATTCCAAGAGCTGGTCGGTGGATATTAAGATCAATGACGGAAGGATCAGTCGGTTAGTTGTATAGCCATTTTTTATGGATGGCACAAACTGCACTCGACTCTTGATGTTGCTTCTTTTTACTTTTTCCAATTATATTTAATTTTTCTTTTTTTTTATCTATCCTTTATTATTCTATTTTAAAACTTCGGTTTGATTGGAGTAAAATATATGTACCAAGGGAGTATTGTTTTATGAAAGGAAATAAAAGTGAACTCAAATTTCATACACTCGGGGTCGGGTTTGTAAGGTTAGGGCCTGTCAGTGCTGAAACCTTGAGATCTGTAGATCCTTCATATAATTTAAAATGCAAGATTTAAAAAGAATACGGGGAAGAGGTAGGCGATTAAACATTTTGCAGTTAGTCTGGATTGTTAAAGTATCAATGAACGATTTAAAGCAGAGGAAAAGTATTGGACATATTTAAAAGCAAGTAACAGCGGATGTTTAATAAATTTTGTTTATTTAAATTTTTTTTTTCAAGAGACTCACCTAAAAAAGAGGCGGGAAAAACAGTTGAAGGCTATGTGGATAGAATACATCTTATATCACTCCGCTTTTACACATTTATCAAGACGGTTGTTAGGCAATATTATTTTAGTAAAGGTAACTTTATTCAAACATATATCAACTATAGATGATAAAGTTGGTAGATATATTATTGTGATAGGAGATTTAAATCAGAAAAGTGATTCTTGTTAATATATATGGACCAAATTTTTGGACAGTCCATTGTTCTTTAAATCAAGTATTCAAATAATATTCCGGAATTAACGCAATATAAACTTGATAATTGGTGGAGATTTTAACTGTACATTAGATCCTTATTTAGGTCAGATCTTCAAAACAGAGAAAAAATTAAATCACATTCACAGTGATTTGCTAAATGCATATATGCAAGCGACCTTTATTAAAGATGTTTTTTGGAGAACAGAAAATCCTACAGGACGAGAATATTCTTTTTACTCACCAGTTGCATAAAACTTATTCAAGTATAGTTTATTTTTAGGTGGAGGATGCAAAACTATTATTTCGCTTACTTATTGAAGTAAATATTGATAATATGTAATTTCGATCATGCACCATTAACGTTTAAAATCTAAATATTAACAACCAAAATCAGAAGACTCCCAGGGACAGTGGAATTAACCCACAAATTTTTAATAGGGGATTAAAACTAATCGAGGAATATACTTATAAATCAAAATTAAACCTTTTCTTTGAAATAAATGATAAACCAGAGATATCACCGCTCTTTACGGTGGGAAACATTTAAGGCGTTATTTTAGGGGAAATATGATATTTCGCAAATATTTCATATAAAAAGGATTCGGGAAAAGAACAGCAGGATCTAGAAAAGGAAGATTAGCAATTAGATATACAGAAATGCTATAAATCCAAATATGATATTACATAATAAAATTGTTATATTGAAATTATAAAATTAAATAAAATTATACACAGATCAAGAAGATAAAATATTATACAAACACATTAAACAATTACTATTTGAATTGGGGAATAAGCCCCAAAATTGGTTGGCTAGGACAATTAGGAAAACGAAGCGGAAAACAAATTATTACATAGGATTAAATCACAAAGTGGTGACTTATAATACAACCTAAAGATATTAATGAAAGATTTTTATGCTAATACTATAAAAATTTATTACACTGCCTCATAAAAACAACAGTAGGTTAAAATAGAAAAATGATGCATTTATAAATGAATTTGTAACCTTTGAAAGGGACTGGATCCACAAAATAAAAAATTATTTAAATGCTGATTTTTCAATAAATGAAATAGAAGGAATCTATTTGTCATTGAAATATGGTTAAAACACAGGGACCAGATGGTATAGGTTCGGTATTTTATAAAACATTTCATGATATATAGTCACCATATTTACAAATCATTATATGAAACAGATATATACAGAACAGAAGACCTTCCAGATACAATGAACAAATCTTTATAACAATTATACTAAAATTGAATAAAGACTTAGACGATACCAGGATCATACTAGGAGCAATAGCGTTATTAAATACAAGATCAAATAATATAACAACAATATTTAGCAAAAGGACTGTGTGCATAGCGCCGTTAATGAAAAATAATACATCAGGATCATACCGGATTTATACCAAAAAAAGATATCTTCATATAATTTAAGACGATTGTTGATTATTATATATTCGGTAAAAAAGTGATATAAAAATGAATTTAGTAGTTATCTCGACTTGATGCAGGAAAAAGCTTTTGGACCAAGTAGGTTTGGCCTTATTTATTTGCAGTAATGGAGCCTTTAAATTAGGAGAGGGAATTTATCACTTGGATTCAAATTATTATACGCAAAACCCAATCCAACTGCAAGAATAACAACAAACCGAATTGTTATCAATTAAATTTAATTTATCCACGAGGTCTGTAGGGACAAGGTTGTCCTTTATCACCTTTATTGTTTGCCATTAGCTATAGAACACTTGCTCAGAGGATAAGGACTACATCCAGAAATATATGGATATGATCCACAGATACTAAGAATAAATATCTCCTTATATGCAGACGATGTTATTACTTATATCACTCAGCACAGAAATAAGTATTCGAAATCTGTTAAATTAATAGCGGAGGAATTTCGAAAACACTTTCAGGATACCGAGTATTAATTGGAAATAAAAGTGAGCTTATGCCAATAAACACTGAATTATTTAATATATTACAACAATTTCCTTTTAAGATATACAAATGAAAAATATTAAATATCTTGGGATTTTTGTTACAAAAAGAGTTAATTCTTTTTATTTAAATCTAATTTTCCCCAATTTCTGAATAAATTGAACAAGAACATTTCATATTGGAAAAAACAAGTTTACCTATCTCGATGATAGGGAAAGATAATGCAAATAAAAAATGATATTTCTCCCCACAATTATTATATTTATTTCAATTAATTCCCGATATATCTTCCAATAGTTTTCTTTTAAAAAAGTAGATTCTTGAATACGAAATTTTATTTGGGATTATAAGAATCATAGAATAAAAATAAAAAACATTTAATTGCATTATCTAAAATAATGGCAGGCAAGTAGCAATTACCACTAACTTTATGTTTTATTACTGGGCTGTCAATATTAAAAATATGAATTTTTGGGTTGGGAGAAATAGATCATCAACCTAATTGGTTAAATATGGAAATAGAAGATTGTTAACTCCATTTGAATTAGCTCTATAATTACTTGGCTAATAACATTATGTTGCTAAGAATCGTTTTTAATGAAAATCCGATAATAGAATTGGAATTCGCATATGGGCGAAACAAATAAAGAAAAGCATTAAAATTAACAATCTATCCCACTATGTCTTATGATTGTTAATAATTTTTTGTTTAAACCTTCTTTATTGGATAAAGCTTTGTTTACAATGGAAAAATAAAGGAATTTCTAAGTTGGATGAACTTTATAGGGAAAACATTTTTCATTTCATTTCATAGAGTTGCAACAAATTATGGATTACATAATTAGAAATATTTTAGTTATTTACACAATTAGGAAACTATGCCTCCGCAAATAGTATTTGGAAGTTTAAATAGGGAAAAAATTGAAACATTAGAGGAATGTCTTAAACTAAACATCTAAGTATGGAAAAAAAATGATATCATATATATATAATATTTTATTGGAAAACGATACCCCATCAACAGAAAAATATAGTGAGGTCTTGGGAAAAAGGAACTGGGCATTTAATATGACCAGAAATATGGAGGGGAAAGTTTACAACTTATAAATTATGTTCATTAAAACGCTAAACTATTCTCATATACAGTTTAAAATATTACACTGATTAACATTATTCTAAATATAAATTACATAATATTTTTTCAAAGATATTCTCCTAGATGTGATAATTGTCAAATTTCAGAAGCTAATTTGACACATTCATTTTTTACAACTGTATAAAAATTGTAGAATATTGGAATGCAAATATTTTAAAATAATATTCGGCTGTTATTAATATAAATATAAACCCCTTGATCCAAAGTTAATTATACTTGGAATTATTGAACTGACTTATTAATAACAATAAATAAATAAGAAACTTTTATTGACATATGGTTTAATACATTGGGAAGTAAATTTAATATTAAAATATTTGGAAAGGGGGGGGGGGCCCCCCTACATCCCCAACAATTAAATTGTGGAATATAGAAATGTCCGGAGAACTCCTTTTTGGAGAGATTGAGGCTGGTCCACTATATGGTGTAGGGATAGATCTCTTCATATCGGATTTGGTCTCCATATATTGATTATTTACAGGGTGATAATAGTTTTCGGAGCGTTAGGACCTGACTGGAAACCTGGATACCCCGATTGGATGAAGAAACATATATATTATTTAATGAACATATTATTAAAGACGGATAATTGATCGGAATACCTTTTTTATCCATCAAAACCCTTTTTTTTTACCTCTTTTCTACCTCATCCCCCATTTTTTTAAAAAAAATTTTTCTATTTTCCTATATCTCTATAAAATTTTAAAAAAATGTAGAAACACATTGCTTTAATCCTTTGATATTAGTCGGAATATAAATATTATTGGATTTATGAAAATATTATTATATTAATAGTACTCTTAGTTTTATATTACCTTTAAATTAATAAAATTAACGTATTCTTTATTAGTATTATTATCGTTTAAAAATTGGAAGAAAAAAACGGAAATTTTAAAAGTTTTTTTCTCTTTTGGTATCAATATTATTATAAATTTGACCCTTATACGTAAAAAAATTATTTAATAGTATAATTGCGTATCTATAAATGTATTATTAGCTATTATGTTATTTTTAACTCCATACATGATATATAACTTTGGAAGTTATACATTAAGGATAATATAGTATAAACTATATTACATACTTATTATTAATATATATTTATAGTATGAATTCAATTACCTAAGACTATGTACTTATTATTGCTAGAAATGTTATTTGTTATTTTGTTTCTTTAATTAAAATATTAAAAAAAAATAAAAAAAAAAAAAAAAAAAAAAGATAACTGCAAAGAGGTTGAAGACTTAAACCAGTTTACCATGCACATAGTAAGATTAAATGAGAACTTACCAGTTTGAAGTTTGATCTTTATTTTATGAGGAGTTACGATGAGCGATTACGTGAAGTAGCCCTCCAGTCCGCATGCACGTCAATCTTCAAAAGCGGACAGCTGTGTGTGAAATCACAGATAACAGTAGTTGAAGTGACATAATAAGATTAGAGAAGACTAGAACCACCAGATGACCTTTATGATACAGGGGTTGGGAGCGGAGGTGGTTCCAACCCCGCGACACGGGCTGGAGAAGTTGTGTTGCTGCGAGCTCCGGTGAGCGGTCTCACACCCTCCGCGCGGACCCGCGAGCTCCCCGATATCCCGACAGTCCACCGGTAGTAAGCCGGAGCTGGAGCTCCGGTGGGGCCGCAGCTGGATTCTGGAGCCTCGGAGTCAGGTCGCAGCTGGAGCTGGAGCTTGGAGAGCCCCGGAGTCGTCGGGCTACAGCCGGCGATCCACCACCGCTCCCCACGCTCCGAGGCCGGCCAGCCCACGATGGTAAGTCCGTAGCTCCACAGGGCTCCGTGACTGAGAGCCCCCAGGTCGTCCCGGTCGGAGGCCGCTCCCCCAACGGTAACTAAGCCCCAACGACAACGGGAGACCAGACAGGGAAAAAAAGCGGGTCTCCCGTGCAGGGAAGAAGATTTTAAAAGTTTCCCCCTCCCCCCCCTCAATGGATGAACACGAACAAAACTACATTTAACTGGACAAAAAACAGAAACAAAAAAGACAGACAGGCTGTAGGGGCCGCTGCAACAGTGAGTCGCGCCGCGCACTTAGATATACTGATGCAAGTGCGTAACTACACGTAACCGAAGATCTATGGGGTATGCCATAAAAAATAACTTTAAGCCCTGACGTCCCATGGCCTGCTCTGCTTAATTAAATCATTAATTAATCTGCCACCCTAATGAGAATTCCAAAGGGTTTGCACAAAAAAAAAAATAATTTTTTTCTCCTCATTACACAATTTTACCAGTCTAGGATGGACTGCCCTCTAGTCTCGGTATTCCTGCATACATTCCAGGAAATCCTCCCTCCTCAGCGCTAATACCAATTTGGTTGGCCACCAATCTATACGTAGATTAAAGTCACCTGTGATAATTGCGGGTACCTTTGCTCGCATCCCTAATTTCCTGCTTGGTTATACCCGTACCGATTCTACAGCATCTAAGCTAATGTTTCTTTTTGCTATTGCATAGTAATCTCCTCTTTAACCAGCAATGCCAACCCACCTCCTCTTCCTTTCTGTCTATCCTTCCTGAATATTGAATACCCCTGTATATTTTTTCGCTCCCAGCCTTGGTCACCCTGGAGCCATGTCTCCATAAATCCAACTATATCATATCCTTTAACTATTCAATTCATCCACTTATTTTCGATATTCTCTCGCATTAAAGGCACCAAAGCTTTTTGTTAGTTTTTCTTTTCTCTATACTATACCTTTTGCTTCTGTGGCCTCTGCAGAGCGCCGATTTAGATGAAGAGAGGCCCTTAGCTTGTTCCACTTGTGAGGTCCCTCCCATTCCTCCACCCCATACCCTAGAGGAAGATTGGTCCACCAGATTGACGCCGATTTGCAGCCGAGCGTGGCCAATGAGGTAAGGGACTGGGAAGTTGCGGCTTATTTATTTATCTTATTTATTGCCAGTAGCCAGAGTGACGAGATATTGGCTTAAACACTATTATTCTGAAATGAAAGGGCAAGGAAAATTACTGAAGGTTGTTTAGTGGACGCTGCAGTGTGTTTGTGACAGCATGTGTAAGAAAGACCTATGACAGTGTCAAAAAATATGATACATCCTTGCGGGCTCTCAACTAATTTTTTTTTCTCTGTTGTCAGACCGGGCAACATTGGCAGCTTTTTAAAGTTGCCAAAAATGACAGGGTTAGGTGTGGTCATTTTATAGACGCTTGCATGACGCGTGCGATGATGTGCTCGGATGAAGTGCGTACGTTACCAGTCGGCATTATGCTCAATGAAGCATTCGCATATTATTTACTGCTTCAAAAAAGTCACAAATTAAACATATTCACCAATCAAGACATTGATATATACTACAATGACATGCAGCGAAATTATAATTACAGTATCTCTATCAACTCTTTTTACACGTTGCAATGAATGCAAATTTCTATTTATTTTCTTTTTTCCACTTCCAAACAAAAATGTGGTTGTATTAATACAGCATATGATCAACCTCGGTGAGACACAGTGCAGGCTTGGCGATCGCTTCGCACACACTTCCACTCAGTTTCACATACCTCCCAACCTGATACTCCCCCGGTGGCTCAAAACTTCAAACTCCCCTTCCCATTCCGAATCCGACCTTTCTGTTCTGGGCCCTCCTCCATGGCTATTAGAGTGAGGCCACACGCATTTTGGAAGCGTAGCAGCTACTCATATTTGCTTGGGTAGTTTACACCCCAGTCGGTAATGAACATTGGCTTCTCTAATTTCTGGCAGTCCTTGCTTTCTCCCCCCTTCCCCTCGCATTCCAGCTCTCCCACTCAGCCTACTGTCTCTGCCTCTTCATTTCTTTTTCATGTCCCCCTGACATCAATCTGAGGAGAAGGGTCCGACCCGAAACGTCATCTATTCCTTCGCTCCATAAATTTTGCTGCCTTACCCGCTGTTTTCTCCAGCTTTTTTGTCTTCCAATGGGATTCCACCACTGGCCACATCTTCCCATCTCCTCCCATGTTGGCTTTCCGCAGAGACGGCTCCCTCCATAACTCCCTGGTCAATTCATCCCTTCCCACCCAAACCACCCCCTCTCCTGGCACTTTCCCTTGCAACCACAGGAAATGCTACACTTGTTGCTTTACCTTGCCCCTTGACTCCATTCGACCTAAGCAGTATTTCCAGATGTGGCTGAGGTTCACCTGCACCTCCTCCAACCTCATCTATTGCATCCACTACTCTAGGTGTCAGCTGCTATACATCGGTGAGACTAAGCATAGGCTTGGCGATCGCTTCGCCCAACACCTCCGCTCGGTCCTCAATAACCAACCTAATCTCTCGGTGGCTCAGTTCTTCAACTCCCCCTCCCATTCTGAATCCGACCTTTCTGTCCTGGGCATCTTCCATGGCCAGAGTGAGGCCCACCGTAAATTGGAGGAGCAACACCTCATATTCGCTTGGGCAGTTTACACCCTAGCGGTTTACTCATCACTCTTATGAACATTGACTTCTTCAATTTCAGGTAGTCCCTGCTTTTCTCCTCCCCTTCCCAGCTCTCCCTCAGCCCACTGTCTCCGCCTTTTTCCTTTCTTGCTTCCTGTCCCCCCCACCCTCACATCAGTATGAAGAAAGGTCTCGACTCAAAAAGTCGCCTATTTCCTTCGCTCCATAGGTGCTGCCTCATCCGCTGAGTTTCTCCCAGCCTTTTTATCTACCATTCACACACAAGTTCTGTTATCTCGCACTTTCCTCACCCACTCCCTACACATTAGTGGCAATTTTACAGAGAGAAAGTTAACCTACAAGCCAATGTGTCTTTGGGATGTGGGAGGAAACCCACACGCTTGCAGGGTAGAATGTGCAAATTTCAACACAGCTAGACAGTGCCCGAGGACAGGATCAAACACAGATCTCTGGCGTGAGGCAGCAAATCTACCAGCTGTGCCACTAATATTTTGTTTTACAACACAAAAAAATATACGTTGATAACTTTTGGTTACAAAAAAAAAATGAACAAAAATCTCCATTTTCAGTTTTATATCTCCAAGTGGGACACTATGGTCTCCCTTTACAGCTACTGTATGTTTTAATTAAGTTCAAGATCTATTGGGCAGTACATTGGCCATAAAGTTGCTGCCTAAAAGTCCAAGGAGACCAGGAAATTGATCCTGAATAAGGGTGCCTCTGTCAGTATAGAGTTTGCTTCTTTTCCCTTTGATCACATGGGTTTTCTCCGGTGCTCTTGTTTCCTTCCACATTCCAATGATGCGGCTGGGGGGAACCTTTTGCAAGACCCAATACCCAAAACGTAATATGTTTGGGGCTTGTTTGTCACAGAGACTCTGTCTGACCTGCTGAGTTACTCCAGCTTTTTGTGCCTCTCTTCAGTTTAAGCCAGCATCTGCTGTTCCTTCCTGCACACACAATACTATATAGATAGAACTTTATTAATCCCAGGAGGAAGTTGTGTGTCGAGTGCGTGTGGGGACAGGGGTTAAATATTATACACACACACACTCACGCACACACACACATATATATATTTATATATAAAATCTACATGGAGGGGGGGGGCTCTTTTTTTTATCAATAAACATTGTTTGCAGCGTACTATGTTACATATTCTGTTGTGCTGCAGCAAGTAAGGATTTCATTGTTCTAACTCCCGGAGGGACTTGAGGAGAGAATGCAACACTGCGACTCTTGACTTTACTCCGCTAATGTGCGGGATAGAACTAGTGTATGGGTGATCGGTGGTCGGCATTGACTCGGTGGGCCAAAGGGCCTGTTTCCACGCTCTATCTTTGAATTAAACTAGAAACACTAAAACCTGAGGGAGTCTAAAGAAGGGTCTCTACCCAAAACGTCACCCAATGTCTTCTATCCAGAGTTGCTGGCTGCTCCATGGAGTTCCCCCGCACAATTACAACATGGAATAGTCTTCACGCTACCATATTTCCAGAACCAGATGCAACTAAATTTAAGGTATCTCTTTTTTCCCCAAGAACACTCTTTTGCTTAAGTCCAAGTCAAGAGTCAAGAGAGTTTTATTGTCATGTGGCCCAGATAGGACAATGAAATTCTTGCTTGCTGCAGCACAACAGAATATGTAAACGTAATACAGAACAGGAGATAAAAGTCCAACTGTGTATATACCATAGACCATATATATACACAACAGTAAACATATAAAATGCAATAGGCTGTTATTGTTCAGCCGTCCACCACCTCCAGTTTAAATTCCTTTTAGACTACTTATGGTGACCAGGAAAACCAGAATGCAAAGAGTTACTCCAGGGAGTTACTCCAGATCCGGGGTCAGGGGGTGATTCTGCGGTTGGATTTCAGCGGTCGCGGGGGGCGAGGTGGCGAGGTTTACTGCCGGACAGCAATGGGTCCAGCCAGATCTCCCACAATTCAAAGCGAGGGAGAAAGTGCCCACCCCGACCAGTTGCCGTGGCAGTGCGCATGCGCAGGGCGGCTGATGATTTGTCTGGACGTGGTTGTGGCATGTGTAGGGGGGAGGATGTGCTGGCGGTAGCAGAGTGCACATGTGCAAGGCGGCCTGCCGTGGCGGTAGAGATGAGGAGCGAGCGGACGGAGCAGCGGAGACCCGGGCGGCCCAGTAGGCCGAGATTGATAGACAGAGGAGATAGAGGGGGGGGGCCGCCCAGAGTTTGAACGGCACCCAGTGTCCGGGCTGCCTTGGCCGGAGGGCCCCCTGATGTTTGAGGCCCTAGGCTTCAGTCCATGAAGCCTAGTGGTAAAATCCGGAATCTCTGGCGACCCCCTAGATCTCGTGGCCCTAAGCTTCAACTTGTCAAGCTGATACAAAAATCCTGGCCTGGTGTGTGTGTGTGATGTGTGATGGGATGTCTGCGGATATGTGTGTGTGGATGTGTGTGTGTGGATGTGTGGATGGATGGATTGTGTGTGTGGATGTATGTACTACGTATGCGTGTATGTATAATCAGGGACAGGATTAATTACTCAGGGTAGGCAGTCAGTCGGCTTTTAAAATCTAAAACGCGCGTGCGGTTGGGCAGAAGTGTTCTCTCCACAGCTGCCATCGACTTTTATAAAGTCTTGTTTTTTGAATTTATTTATTTATAGGGGGGGGATTATTTTTAAATTTATTAAGGTAAATACATCAATGTACATCACATATATATGTGTTACAATCATTGTACCCCATAATTTTATGGCTTTTTAAAGAAAAAAGAATAGAAAGAAAGAGAGTGAAATAGGAGAAAAGTGTGATAGTGAAAGAGCGTGCCAAAGGGGAGAAGAAACCCTTGGTCAAAGAATTAGAGAAAGGGGGTCAAGAGATAGACCCTAAAAATTAAAAAAAGGAAAAGGAAAAAAAAGCCAGTTATTATGTTATACAGTGGCTTGCAAAAATATTCATACCCCACCCCTTTGAAACTTTTCCACATTTTGTCACGTTTACAACCACAAACGTAAATGTATTTTCTTGGGATGTTATGTCATAGACCAACACAAAGTGGTGCATAATTATGAAGTGGAAGGAAAATGATACATGGTTTCCAAATTTTATTACAAATAAAAAACTGAAAAGTGTGGCGTGCAAAAGTATTCAGCCCCCTTTAGTCAATACTTTGTAGAACCATCTTTCGCTGCAATTACAGCTGCAAGTCTTTTGGGGTATGTCTGTACCAGCTTTGCACATCTAGAGTCTGAAATTTTTGCCCATTCTTCTTTGTAAAATAGCTCAAGCTCAGTCAGATTGGATGGAGAGCATCTGTGAACAGCAATTTTCAAGTCTTGCCAGAGATTCTCAATTGGATTTAGGTCTGGACCTTGACTGGGCCATTCTAACACATGAATATGCTTTGATCTAAACCATTCCATTGTAGCTATGGCTGTGTTAGTTTTCCGCCACACATAGCATTTTGCATTTAGGCCAAAAACTTCAATTTTGGTCTCATCAGACCAGAGCACATTCATCCACATGTTTGCTGTGTCCCCCACATGGCTTGTGGCAAACTGCAAACGGGGCATCTTGTGGCTTTGTTTCAACAATGGCTTTCTTCTTGCCACTCTTTCATAAAGGCCCGATTTGTGGAGTGCTCGACTAATAGTTGTCCTGTGGACAGATCCTCCCACCTGAGCTGTGGATCTCTGCAGCTCCTCCAGAGTTTACCATGGGCCTCTTGGATGCTTCTCTGATCAATGCTCTCCTTGCCCGGCCTGTCACTTTAGGTGGACGGGCCCATGTCTTGGTAGGTTTGGCAGTTGTGCCATACTCTTTCCATTTTCGGATGATGGATTGAACAGTGCTCCGTGAGATGTTCAAAGCTTGGATATTTTTTTATAACCCTAACCCTGCTTTAAAACTTCTCCTCAACTTTATCCCTGACCTGTCTGGTGTGTTCCTTGGGCTTCATGATGCCCAAGGAACATTGTTTGTTCAGTAATGTTCTCTAAGAAACCTCTGAGGCCTTCACAGAACAGCTGTATTTATACTGAGATTAGATTACACACAAGTGGACTCTATTTACTAATTAGGTGACTTCTGAAGGCAATTGGTTGCACTGGATTTTATTTAGGGGTATCAGAGTAAAGGGGGCTGAATACTTTTGCACGCCACACTTTTCAGTTTTTTATTTGTAAAAAAAATTGAAAGCCATGTATCATTTTCCTTCCACTTCGCAATTATGCACCACTTTGTGTTGGTCTAGCACATAAAATCCCAATAAAATACATTTGCATTTGTTGTTGTAACATGACAAAATGTGGAAAAGTTCAAGGGGTATGAATACTTTTGCAAGCCACTGTATATATCATGCAAAAGGAATCCACCAACTTGATAGTTTTTCATCCCCCCCTACAAAGGCCCGAGGTACTCCTGCACCCTATTTTTGTAGTAATTCTATAAATGCAGTCCACGTCTGATAGAAGTGTTCTGATTTTCCATGCAGGTGGAGTCTCATATCTTCCAGATGTAGCGTTTCAAACATAGTTGAAATCCACATATTTAATGGTGGTATAGGAGCATTTTTCCAGAATTTTAAGATTAGTTTTTTTCCTATTATTAAGCCGTAATCAAATAAATTCTTTTGATACGCATTTAATTCTGGACTACCTTCTCTCGTACCAAAAATGATCCATTCTGGCTTTCGTGTCATTTTTATTTTAAACACTTTTGCGAAAATTTCAAAGATTTCAATCCAAAACCTTTGAATTTTTGTACAAAAGATGAATGAGTGCACTTAAGTAGCTTCTTGACAGTGGCATTTATCACAAATTGGTGAAACATTAGGGAAAATTTATTTAATTTAATTTTTGAGTTGTATAATCTATGTATAATTTTAAATTGTATTAAAATGTGTCTTACATTAATTGAGCATTTGTGCAGATTTAATAAGTATTCTTTCCACCTTTAATTGGAAATTTTTATGCTTAGTTCGTTTTCCCACTCACTTCTAATACCTTCCATTGTTGGTATTACTGCATTTAGTATAATATTATATATATGTGAGATTAAATTTGGTGATTCCGCCTTTGTATTCATTACTTCAATTAGTAAGTCTAATGGCATTTTTTGAAATTCATGCACATGTTTTTTCAAATAATCACATATTTGGAAATATTTAAAATTCTGATTGTTACCCAGATAGTATTTTAGTTGTAATTGTTTAAATGATAATAGTTTTCCCATATCATACAAATCTCCCAAAGTTTTAATTCCTGCTCTTTCCCATTGTATAAATGCTTTGTCTATAATCGAGGGTTTAAACAAAGGGCTTTTAGCAATAGGAGATAGGAGAGATAAGTTTCTTAATTTTATATTGTATTTTATTTGTTTCCAAATTCTGATTGTACTATGTATAATTGGGTTTTTGTTGTAGTTTGTATTATTCTCCGTCATTGGTGAAAGAAGGATCGCACCAATATTAAAGGGGAGCAGTCCTCTTTCTCCATAATGATCCATTCCGGTTGATGAAGAGCACTATCCAACAATTGAATCATATTTCTAATATTTACCGACAAATAATAATACATAAAATTAGGGAGTGCTAATCCCTTTACTACTTTGGGTTTATTCAGGTGTGGTCTTTGTATTCTATGGGTCTTTAATCCTGAATAAAATTTGTAATATCTGAGTCCAATTATTTAAAAAAACTTTTTGGGTAGATATAGTGGGATTGATTGGAACAAGTATAGAATTTGTGGTAGAAAAATCATTTTTATGGCATTTATTCGACCTATTAAGGACATTGGGAGCGTTTTCCAGAATTTAATTAAATTATGTAATTTCTTAAGTACAGGTTTATAGTTTGCTTTAAACATGTCTTGATATCTTCTAGTAATTTCAATGCCCAAGTATTTAAATTTTCCCCCCAGCTATTTTAAAAGGAAATTGTATGAGATGTGTGGAATCTTTCGGTTTTATTGACATGATTTCACTTTTATTCCAGTTTATTCTGTAACCTGAAAATGAACCGAAATCCTCAATTAAATTTAAAATATTGTGTATTGTGATATGAGGCTTTGTGATGTACAAAAGTACATCATCAGTGTATAATGATATTTTATTGTTTGAATATTTTGTCTTACATCCATGGATATTCGGCTGCATTCTAATTCTTTCCGCTAGTGGTTCAATTATGAGGGCAAATAACAATGGTGATAATTAACAACTTTGTCTATTACCCCTTGACAGTTGAAATTTTGTGGATAAAATATTATTAATTAATATTCTGGCCGTTGGCTTATTATATATTAATTTAATCCATTGAATTATATTCTCTCCTAGTTGAAATTTTTGCAATACCTTAACCATGTACTTCCATTTAACCTGATCAAATGTTTTCTCTGCATCCAGCGAAATAATTGCGAGAATTGGATCTTTAGTTTGGTGTGAGTGCATTATATTAAGCAGACATCTCAAATTATTAAATTAATGTCTCTTAGGGATAACCCCTGTTTGATCCGGATGTATTAGTTTAATGGCGTACTTACTTAATCTTCTTGCTAATATTTTTGCTAATATTTTTTGATCTGTATTTAACAACACGATAGCCCTATAGGATCTAGGTTCTTCATCATCTTTATCTTTCTTAAGTATTAATGTAATCATAGATTCTGCTAGTGTATCAGGTAATATTTGTTCTCTGAAAGCGTGTGTGTACATTTTCTGTAGACGAGGACTAAATATATCGTAAAAACTTTTATAGAATTCATTACTAATTCCGTCGGGACCTGGTGTTTTTCCATTTTTTAATGAGAATATTGTTTCTTCTATTTCCTTATTTGAGATTTGTGCTCCCAATTTCTCTTGTTCCTGCAATTCTAGTTTGGGAAGATTGCAATTATCCAGAAACTCAGTGATTGTGTTGATGTATACAAATTCTCATAAAATTGCACAAATCTTTTAGTAATTTCATTTGGTAATGTTAATACTTCCCCTCTGTCTGATTTTACTTCGGAGTCCACGTGAGTGACTACGTGAATAGAAGCCCGTACAGCCATTGGTGCGTCATGACGTCAGACGCTGGTGCAGTCGGGCGGGGGGAGCAGCAGCGCTCCTCCGAGCGGTAAGTTTAAACCGCGGGTTATACGAAAGGCTGGAGAATTCAGCGGGTGCAGCGGCATCTAAGGAGCGAAGGAGATGGCGACGTTTTCGGGTCGAGACCCTTCTTCAGTCTTCACCCTCCATTCTCCAGCATCTGCAGTTTTCGTTAACAAGTTGAAACAAGGTAAGGTTTGTTGAAATACTTTACCACAGGTCTTTTTCTGCGACGGTTGGGAGTTTTGTAGATATGTTGCAGAAAGGGAAGAAGGTGTCGGCGAGGCGCTCCGGGGGTAGAAAGGTAAAGTGGCAGGAGAGTGTTGAGGATGGAGGCCCGTCTGGTAACACCTGGTCCATGCTGGCTACACAGCCAGTGGTTGCGGACCCACTGCCAGGGGGGCAGTGGAGGCTTGTCAGTAGGGGGAATGCCACTGGCAAGTCTCTGTGGCCCGTAAATGAGTCGGGCCTGGAGGTTATAACCCTCCATAGGAGAGTCCGTTTGCTCACGGCTCTCCCACGTCGAGATTCTATTTCAAAAAATGCTCGACAGGGACCAGCTCCGTGGGGAGGAGTGGTGCCCAAGCCAGGCTGATGGAGAAGCCTGTGCTAGCACACCTGTTTCAGGGCTGCAGAACTATCCTGCCTGTGAGGAGGATGTTCCAGCTCCATGAGGAGGAGTGATGCCCAAGCCAGGCTGGTGGAGAGCTTGTGCTAGCAGCACCTGTTTCAGGGCTGCAGAACTATCCTGCCTGTGAGGAGGATGTTCCAGCTCCGTGAGGAGGAGTGATGCCCAAGCCAGGCTGATGGAGAGCTTGTGCTAGCAGCACCTGTTTTCAGGGCTGCAGAACTATCCTGCCTGTGAGGAGGATGTTCTATCAGGGCAGTTTTGCTGGGGAGAGCAGTAAAGGTGTTTGGTGGAGGTAATTCCGAACATTGCTGGGAAGTTTTGCTGATGTAGAGAGGCAGGAAAGGCGATTGATGTAGAAATTGGCTGAAGCCATTCAGTATATGCTCTCCCACCAGTTACAGGAGCTAGTTATGGATGAAGTAGCAAAAAAAAACTATAAAGCTCCTGTTAATTGAGATCTCCTGAAGGTACCGGTGGTTTAGTCCACCAAAATTTGGTCATAGATGGGTTTACCTGCTATGGGCCCAGGAGATGAAGTTTTAAAAAGTGATTAAACTGTTGTCAGCAGGTATTACAGCTGTGGTGAAAGTTATTGATACAAATGATATGGTTGAAGCACAGCAGGATGAAATGGAACTCCTTTGTAATGCATTTTGAAACCAGTATACCACCACAAAATCTGGTGTTGGTGGTAATTTTGCAAAAAGGGTCAAAGACTGTTATGCGGTTGTTATAACCATGGCTCTCATTAAGCCAGCTGGAAGCAAGGCAAAAAGGTTTCTCTACAAGAAGTCGAGGACAACAAGGCCGCAAGGAAAGATGCTGGTAAGGAATATACCATTGACAGACAATGAATTAACTGATGTTCCTGTTCAAATTGGGGAAGGTAAAATTGTTTCTCAAACAATGGCAGCAGTTGACATCAGAATTTGTTCATACTTAGTGTGTTGAAGGGGTGAAAAATTGGATTTTACTATAAGGACAGTCTACCTAGTCAACATTTTCCTAGTAGTAAACTTATTTTCAGATGAGAAAATGTGCTTATTTAAGCAGAGATTCAGTCGTTACCAATTGAGAAGGGGTAATTGAGCCTTCTGTCTATCAAAGTCAACAATTTCTGTCAAGTATATTTCCCAGATCTAAAAAGACTGGGGATGTAGAATTATTTTGGATTTATCGAATTTGACCAAATTTGTTTGTTATAGGCATTTCAAAATGGAGAACTTTACCACAGGCAAACATCTAGTGTCCAAAGGGTATTATATGGCAACCATTGGTTTAAAGAATGCATATTACGCAGTGTCTATTCATGGTGATGATAGAAGATATTTGAAATTTATTTGGATGACTGAGCTGTGGCAATTCAGGACATTGCCGAATGGATTAACTTCAGCTCCTAGATTATTTACTAAATTGGTAAAACCTGTGTTAGCATTGCTTAGAGCTCAGGGGCATGTGGTAATGGCCTATTTAGATGATTTCTGATTGTTGGAAAGACTCACGCTGAAACTCAATCATCAGTTTCAGTTGTTAAAATCACTTTTGAACAAATGGGATTTGTTATTCACCCAGGTAAATCTAAATTATCACCAGTCCAAATTATTGATTATCTGGGATTTACCATTAATTCCAATCACATGTTGGTAACTTTGCCCAGGGATAAATTGAATCAGTTAATTGAGGACTGTGTTTAATCTCGTTGGAGAACAACGGCCTCTGATTAGACAAGTAGCCAGTTTTAATTGGGAAGTTGTTGCAGCCTTTCCAGCTGTGCAGTATTGTCCTCTGCATTATCAACAATTACAACCATCAAAGGAACAGGCACTGAGAATACAATGGGGCTATTTTTTGATAGGCCTATGCATTGTCAGCTGGGGTGATTGCTGACATACAATGGGTGGATAGTACATGTTTCAAAAAAAATTTAAGGAAGGTTTCGTGGAATCACCGTCACTGATATTACAGACTGATGTGAGTGCACTGGGTTGGGTGCAACAGATATGTCTTCTAGTTGTGGAGGCAGATGGAATGTGGATGAGACTTCGCTTCCTCAATTAAGAGGGACTGATTATTTAGAGTTGTTGGAAACCTGGTGTTGGCTCAAAGCTTATTGTTCTATAAGGAGGGATCTGCATGTGCAGCTCAGATTCACAACACCACAGCAGTGGCATATGTAAACCACATGGGTGGAGTTAAGTCACAGTCTTGTGATAGACTGGCTAACCAATTTGGAGCTGGTGTATTGACCAAAATATCTGGCTTTCAGCACTTTATTTGCCAGGAAGAGGCACGTCAGTTAATGACAACATTGAATGGATGTTAAATCAGGATGTGTTTAACCAAATGATTGATCAGTATGCGTTGCCAGATATTGGCTTGGTTGCATCTCGATTAAATCATCAGTTACCTAGATATGTTTTCATGGTAACCAGATATGGGGCAGTAGCAGTGGATGCATTTTCGCTGCATTGGGGGAGGAATGTTTGTGTATGTAATTTCCTTCATTCTGTCTCATCAGCAGATGTTTGCAAAAGATCAAGGAGGACTCCGCTTCAGGGTATTGTAGTGCCAGATTGGCCTACACGAGCATGGTTTCCCGTTGTATTACAAATGGCTAGGGAGCCTTGCATGCTTATGCCCAAGAATAAAATCTACTGTAAATCCAGTCACTGGGGATCAACATCCTTTATAGGATCGTATTGATCTGTTAATTTGCAGATTATAAGGAGGCCATACCTGGGGAGAGGACTGTCTCATCGGACGGTGGATGTTCTCATGTCGGCCTGCAGGGATAGTACACAGCAGCAATATATCACCTATATAAGGAAGTGGGAGCAATTCTGCTTACAGCAGGATATTGTATATCACACGGCAGGGATCACGGATGTATTGAGTTTGTCAACTCTTTATTTTGACCAAAAAATTAAGTTACAGTGCAATTAATTCAGCCAGAAGTGTTCTGTCTTCTTATTTACCTATGAATGCAGAATTGCATACAGTAGGGACACATCCGTTAGTTCACGATTCATGAAGGGAGTTTCAATTCTAATCCTCCTAAACTCAGGTATGCCGGTATTTGCAATGTGAGTGAGGTTTTATGCTTCTTCGCCAGTGGGCTCCGGTTACAAGCCTATCTATAGCCAAAGTAACTATGAAGGTGGTCATGCTTCTGGTGTTGGTTTCAGCCCAACGTGTACAAACATTGCAAAAGCTACGGCTAGATAGAATGCATGTGTCGGCTGATGCCATTATATTCTATATCTATGATTTGCTTAAACATAATAAAAGAGGCATGACAGGATGTAAGATGGTGTTTTTCAGCATACCCCGCAGATGATCGCCTCTGTATAGTCTCACATTTATCTTGTACATTGAGATTACTAAACCTCTGAGAGGAACAGAGTTGGCTTTGTTTATTAGTCACAAAAAACCACACAGTAAGGTGTCGGTGCAAATGATTTCAAGGTCCTCGCGGCCGCAGGATGGTCCAGTGAGCTAATTTTCAGAGGTTTTGTCACAAGCCGATTTCAAGGCTCGGGGTGTTTTGCTGATTCTGGTGTCAGTACTGTTACAATTTTCCCCTGAGTTAGAGGGGTTTGTTATGATCTGTTTTGTAAATAAACTGTTATTTCCATTTAACAAATGTATTACTGATGCATGATTGATTGTTAACGACTTTTGAGTCAATCCAGGCAGTGTGAACGTTGGATTTGAGTCTGCGGCGTGAATTCACAGTGCTTTGAAGTCTTCACGTAGTCACTCACGTGACTCCGAAGTAAAATAGTAAGATTAAACGAGAACTTACCAGTTTGAAGTTTGATCTTTATTTTATGAGGAGTCGAGTTGAGGGACTACGTGCCCTCCGCTCCCACCCTCATAGATCTCATCTGGTAGTTCTAGTTTTATCATCTTACCGTTATACTTCGGTCATTGTTAGCTGTGAATTCATTCCGCTGCTTTGATGATTGAAGCACCAACGCTGTACGGGCTTCTATCACGTAGTCCCTCAACTCGACTCCTCATAAAATAAAGATCAAACTTCAAACTGGTAAGTTCTCGTTTAATCTTACTATTTAATCTTTGAAATTGTGTTCCTTTTCTTGTTTTTTTTTAAATGGCGTGCGAGAAGTTTATGAAGCTTCTCTCCAAATTCAAACTGTTCCTGTCTTGTAATTTGTAATAATCTTATAACTTTCTCTGATAGTAATTTATTTAATTTGAATTTTAGTATTAATATTTTATTGTGTTTATGCATGGACGGGTCTTTAGCATTATCTATATCCAATTGTCTAATTTGTTCCTCTAGCTGCCGTTGTTCATTCTTATTTTTTTTAATTCAACAATTTCTGTCAAGTATATTTCCCAGATCTAAAAAGACTGGGGGATGTAGAATTATTTTGGATTTATCGAATTTGACCAAATTTGTTTGTTATAGGCATTTCAAAATGGAGAACTTTACCACAGGCAAACATCTAGTGTCCAAAGGGTATTATATGGCAACCATTGGTTTAAAGAATGCATATTACGCAGTGTCTATTCATGGTGATGATAGAAGATATTTGAAATTTATTTGGATGACTGAGCTGTGGCAATTCAGGACATTGCCGAATGATTAACTTCAGCTCCTAGATTATTTACTAAATTGGTAAAACCTGTGTTAGCATTGCTTAGAGCTCAGGGGCATGTGGTAATGGCCTATTTAGATGATTTCTGATTGTTGGAAAGACTCACGCTGAAACTCAATCATCAGTTTCAGTTGTTAAAATCACTTTTGAACAAATGGGATTTGTTATTCACCCAGGTAAATCTAAATTATCACCAGTCCAAATTATTGATTATCTGGGATTTACCATTAATTTCCAATCACATGTTGGTAACTTTGCCCAGGGATAAATTGAATCAGTTAATTGAGGACTGTGTTAATCTCGTTTGGAGAACAACGGCCTCTGATTAGACAAGTAGCCAGTTTTATTGGGAAGATTGTTGCAGCCTTTCCAGCTGTGCAGTATTGTCCTCTGCATTATCAACAATTACAACCATCAAAGGAACAGGCACTGAGAATACAATGGGGCTATTTTTTGATAGGCCTATGCATTGTCAGCTGGGGTGATTGCTGACATACAATGGTGGATAGTAACATGTTTCAAAAAAAATTTAAGGAAGGTTTCGTGGAATCACCGTCACTGATATTACAGACTGATGTGAGTGCACTGGGTTGGGGTGCAACAGATATGTCTTCTAGTTGTGGAGGCAGATGGAATGTGGATGAGACATCGCTTCCTCAATTAAGAGGGACTGATTATTTAGAGTTGTTGAAACCTGGTGTTGGCTCAAAGCTTATTGTTCTATAAGGAGGGATCTGCATGTGCAGCTCAGATTCACAACACCACAGCAGTGGCATATGTAAACCACATGGGTGGAGTTAAGTCACAGTCTTGTGATAGACTGGCTAACCAGATTTGGAGCTGGTGTATTGACCAAAATATCTGGCTTTCAGCACTTTATTTGCCAGGAAGAGGTCACGTCAGTTAATGACAACATTGAATGGATGTTAAATCAGGATGTGTTTAACCAAATGATTGATCAGTATGCGTTGCCAGATATTGGCTTGGTTGCATCTCGATTAAATCATCAGTTACCTAGATATGTTTCATGGTAACCAGATATGGGGCAGTAGCAGTGGATGCATTTTCGCTGCATTGGGGAGGAATGTTTGTGTATGTATTTTCCTTCATTCTGTCTCATCAGCAGATGTTTGCAAAAGATCAAGGAGGACTCCGCTTCAGGGGTATTGGTAGTGCCAGATTGGCCTACACGAGCATGGTTTCCCGTTGTATTACAAATGGCTAGGGAGCCTTGCATGCTTATGCCCAAGAATAAAATCTACTGGTAAATCCAGTCACTGGGGATCAACATCCTTTATAGGATCGTATTGATCTGTTAATTTGCAGATTATAAGGAGGCCATACCTGGGGAGAGGACTGTCTCATTCGGACGGTGGATGTTCTCATGTCGGCCTGCAGGGATAGTACACAGCAGCAATATATCACCTATATAAGGAAGTGGGAGCAATTCTGCCTACAGCAGGATATTGTATATCACACGGCAGGGATCACGGATGTATTGGAGTTTGTCAACTCTTTATTTTGACCAAAAAATTAAGTTACAGTGCAATTAATTCAGCCAGAAGTGTTCTGTCTTCTTATTTACCTATGAATGCAGAATTGCATACAGTAGGGACACATCCGTTAGTTCACGATTCATGAAGGGAGTTTTCAATTCTAATCCTCCTAAACTCAGGTATGCCGGTATTTGCAATGTGAGTGAGGTTTTATGCTTCTTCGCCAGTGGGCTCCGGTTACAAGCCTATCTATAGCCAAAGTAACTATGAAGGTGGTCATGCTTCTGGTGTTGGTTTCAGCCCAACGTGTACAAACATTGCAAAAGCTACGGCTAGATAGAATGCATGTGTCGGCTGATGCCATTATATTCTATATCTATGATTTGCTTAAACATAATAAAAGAGGCATGACAGGATGTAAGATGGTGTTTTTTCAGCATACCCCGCAGATGATCGCCTCTGTATAGTCTCACATTTATCTTGTTACATTGAGATTACTAAACCTCTGAGAGGAACAGAGTTGGCTTTGTTTATTAGTCACAAAAAACCACACAGTAAGGTGTCGTGCAAATGATTTCAAGGTCCTCGCGGCCGCAGGATGGTCCAGTGAGCTAATTTTCAGAGGTTTTGTCACAAGCCGATTTCAAGGCTCGGGGTGTTTGCTGATTCTGGTGTCAGTACTGTTACAAATTTTCCCCTGAGTTAGAGGGGTTTGTTATGATCTGTTTGTAAATAAACTGTTATTCCATTTAACAAATGTATTACTGATGCATGATTGATTGTTAACGACTTTTGAGTCAATCCAGGCAGTGTGAACGTTGGATTTGAGTCTGCGGCGTGAATTCACAGTGCTTTGAAGTCTTCACGTAGTCACTCACGTGAACTCCGAAGTAAAATAGTAAGATTAAACGAGAACTTACCAGTTTGAAGTTTGATCTTTATTTTATGAGGAGTCGAGTTGAGGGACTACGTGCCCTCCGCTCCCACCCTCATAGATCTCATCTGGTAGTTCTAGTTTTATCATCTTACCGTTATACTTCGGTCATTGTTAGCTGTGAATTCATTCCGCTGCTTTGATGATTGAAGCACCAACGGCTGTACGGGCTTCTATTCCACGTAGTCCCTCAACTCGACTCCTCATAAAATAAAGATCAAACTTCAAACTGGTAAGTTCTCGTTTAATCTTACTATTTAATCTTTGAAATTGTGTTCCTTTTCTTGTTTTTTTTTTAAATGGCGTGCGAGAAGTTTATGAAGCTTCTCCCCAAATTCAAACTGTTCCTGTCTTGTAATTTGGAATAATCTTATAACTTTCTCTGATAGTAATTTATTTAATTTGAATTTTAGTATTAATATTTTATTGTGTTTATGCATGGACGGGTCTTTAGCATTATCTATATCCAATTGTCTAATTTGTTCCTCTAGCTGCCGTTGTTCATTCTTATTTTTTTTTTTAATTCTGGAAGGCTTGGTATGAGATTATAACACCTCTAATAAAAAGCTTTGGAAGATTCCCATAATAATGTAGGTGGTGTGTCTGGCATATCATTTATTTCAAAAAAAAGATCCATTTACTGTCTTAGATATATACTCCCTTGCGGGTCTTTTAAAATTTGGGTGTTATACCTCCAGAACGATGTATTCTTAGACATGTCTTCTATTTTAAAAAAAAGTTAGGGGGGAATGATCTGAAATCGTATTTGTGTGGTATTTTGGGTTAAGAGTATACAGAATAAATGTTGTGACTACCAGGAAATAATCTATATATGAATAAGTCTTGTGTACCGATGAATAAAATGAATATTCCTTGTCTGTCGGATTTGCAATCCTCCAAACATCGGTTATATTTGTATTTTATATTTAAAAGTTTTTTAAAGGTTCACTAGTTTTAGATTTCATATTACCTCGTTGTTTTTGACTGGATTTATCTAACTAAGGATCTAAGACACAGTTAAAGTCTCCCCCAATTATAACATTCTGGTAATTATATTCTGCAATTATATTCAACATTTTATTAAAAAAATGGGGATTATCAAAATTAGGCACATATATATTTACCAATGTGATTGGGATTGCATGGATCTCACCGGTAACTATCAAATATCTCCCATCCTTATCTGTTAAGGTATTTTTCTGTTTAAATGGTATATCATTGCAAATCATGATGGACGTGCCTCTGGATTTTGACGTGTATGATGAATGAAAAGTTTGACCTATCCAGTTGGCCCTCAATCTAACTTGAACTTGAACTTTAAGATGTGTTTCTTGGAGGAAAATAACATCTGACTTAAATGCTTTCAGCTGTGCTAAAATCTTACCCCTTTTAATACGTTTGTTAGCCCCCCTAATATTCCAACTGCAAAATGAGATTCCTCCCGATTTATTTTGTTTAGTGTCTTACATTTTGACTAGGTTTATTACCTATGTATCTTGCGGTGCATCCGTACATCAGGTCTTTAAGCAAAGGGGGAACAGTCAACCTACCAAGTTCAGTTTGTGGATTCCTTTTGCGATTATCCTTGACTAAAAAAAACACACATGTGATTAATTGTGATAGTAAAAAAAATATAGTAGAAATGAAAATACAGTGACCGAGCTTGTCGGCATTGTAATAAGTGGCCCACCTGTTGGTGGGAGAAAACATTATATCGACTTCCATTGTCGATGTTAATAAACAAACAAATAGCTCCATTCCCTCAATAAGTCATAACATATCCATACTAGAGCGGAGCTGATTCCAAATCAACTATATAATACTATATAATAACTATATAATTTTCAGTATATATATCCATTTCATATGTATTCCCAAATATATCTAACTGCTTTATCTACAGAGTGTTAAGCATCAGTTTTTACCTCGATAATAATCAGCTATTGGTTGAAGGGGCTACCTAGGGCAGGCTTCTGGATCTGAGCCAGGAGCCCGTCATCCCCCTCACAACCCGATTATAAATCTGCTTAAAACTTATTAAGATATTAAGTTATAGACGTTAGTTTGTAAACCAGCCCCTTACTACCGATCTGGTTAATGTTCATTACAATTTCTATGATAGTATTCTATGTTTTAAGTGTTAAAAGTGTTATTTCTATAACATTAGGTTATTCAGTTAAATTTTTAAACCACGGTAATTGCTCTGTTCAGATTATATTGTAAAGCTCTGTATTCAGTGTTTATCTTTTTCCGCTTCACTTGGAACCCAGTATGTCCTTGAATTAACATTCCTCGATAAGCCGTCAAGTCTAAATACAGGGAGAGTTGAACACATTTCTGTTGAACACATTTCATGGTGAAATAGTAGAGAGAGAGAATATCCATACAGTTCAGCTTTTCAAGTTACTTATTCTCTTCCACGATGGTTAAGGCATATTTATATGCGCTCTCCGATTTTTGCTGATCGTTGGGATTTTGGGATTTGGGATTTTTGTTTGAATCTCAGAATTTGATGTGCCGCTTCAATTTTCGGAAGGTTAGGAGAATTGAGAGCTTCTTTAATTAGATCCGCAGCAAACTCCCGAG
The DNA here is from genome assembly GCA_035221665.1 of Okamejei kenojei. Classification (NCBI taxonomy): domain Eukaryota; kingdom Metazoa; phylum Chordata; class Chondrichthyes; order Rajiformes; family Rajidae; genus Okamejei; species Okamejei kenojei. Next base: position 4,065,707 of record CM069134.1, read on the forward strand.
GGTTATCTCCCTCGGCTTCCTCGGGTACTCCTACTAGCCATAGATTAAAGCGTCTCGAACGAGTTTCCAAGTCTAAGCACTTATCCGAACATTTTGCCAGCTGTTTTGCAGTGAGGTCGTGCTGTAGCTTCATTTTCTTCATATCCTCGGCCATTCGTCCCATCTCTTCCTCCATCTCTTTCATTGTTTTCACATTTGAGGTGATAGTCTCATGCACTGCAACAAACTTCTTATTAGTGTCTTCTTCCCCCTTGTCCATTCGCTCCAATAGTTGAACTCTCACATCTTCAATTCTTTTATTTATGGTGTTGATCGAATCCTGCACAGACTCAATAACTTTCAAATTGCCCGTATTCGTATTCAGCATTAGCTTATCTGTCATATCTTTCATCATATTTTCCATGTGCGTTCTGTCCACCTTTTCATCTTTTAGTTCTCTTACCATTTGCTTTAAGTCCTTCAAGTCTTTCTCCTTATCTGCCTTATCTGCCTTAGCTCTTGTAGACATTTTGGAAGGCAGTTTTCTTTCAAGAGCACCTTCAAAAGTCGATTCTCCAAGCTCTTCAGGCTCTTTCTCAGTGCTGCAGTATATTTTTGAAATGCTTCTCTGAGGACTCTGAGCAGAAATCGAATTCTGCATTTAAAGGGTTAAATCCAGAGTTTAATGCACATCACTTATTGTTGATGCCATCAGCAGAGCATTCAAGGCCTCCGATAACCTTTTTTAATTGGTCCCGATCTATAGACCCAGTTTTAATGCGAAAATTTGCAAATTGTCGGGAGTGGAGCTATGTGTGGCGACTGTTACTCAAACATGGCACCACCGGAAGTCTTCAAAAGCCAAATCTCTTGATAAATTTCCCGGCAATGGAAACACACCAGCATTTAGAGTTGCTAAATTTTGAAAGAAGTGCTGGTGGGACATACAATTTCTCATGCTCAAAAAAATAACAGTAAAGAAAGCAAATTGCCCAAGGCTTCCAAATCTCCTTCGTTCTGAATTACTGAATGGGTGGAGGGTGATGGTAGGTGGAGAAATGGTGAGAAAAACGGGAGCACACCGGGTCAAGTTAAATCAGTTGTGATCTTATTGAATGACAATACTTGTTCAAGGGACCAATTGGGGGGAGAGTTCCTGTCACAGCGTGTGGGGAGTCTGGCCAGCTGTAAAGTTGCGGGGAGGGCAGGAGTATTGAGAAGAAGGGGGTCGGGGATCATGCCAGTATCCCACTCACACACCACTGCTACGGCTCTCCGGGCGTGGAGCCACCGCATTGTGGCCGGGGAACGAAGTAGCTCGGGTGGCAGGGAGCGGCTGCTGGGACCGGACAGTGGACGCCACCTCAGCATCTTCTGCCGGCCCGCTCACATCTGGCAGTGATCTCCGTTTGAACATATCTCACCTGCCGCTCGCCGGCTTCACTCATGTCAGCTGCGTCCCGAAAATCCTTAAATTCCAATGGCCAAGTAACCTCAATTGGTCCCTTGATCGCGCTGTTGGAATTTTAGGATTTGCACTGTGAAAGGAACTCTCCCCTCCCCAGCGCCACTGTCATTTTACTGCTGTTTCTCACCAGCTGCCAGCAATGAGGTATAGACTTGACCATCCCTCAGTACAACATCGATCTTGATGTTGCTGTACTGAGGGATAGCCAAGTCTATCTTTCTTGCCTAATAACTTTCCAACTTCGGCTTCTAAGACAAATGGCAATCAATGTTTGAAAAACCCGCCATGAATCTTGCGCTGCACATGCACTGTATGCTGCTGAGCATGCGCAGTACTGCAAAGACAGAATTTAAGCTGCCTTCAGTCACCTGGAAATTGACGGCTTGAAGCAGCGTCAGCTGCACTGACCTTCGCGTGTTACAAGTACTGCGGATGAAAGGCATGGAGAATGATGCCTACCTCAGAGATCGATCTCTTATCTTATGTAGGCATTATTCTCCCATGCCTTTACTATTTATATTTAATAATTACCATTTGATAATTTTAGTCAGGTAGTATAAAGATGAAATGAAGAGACAGCGGAGAAGATGGCGGGTGAAGAGTGATCAACGGGAAAGTGGGAAGATGAGAGAAGGAAGTTCCCAGCGAGTGGGTTGGCAAAAGGGAGAGAGGAAAGGGTCAGAGAAATACAAATAAACGGAGGGAGAGATGCGTTGAGAGTAAGTGGGGAGGGAGGGGTAAGGGGGGAGAGGTTGACAGACTGCTCTATCAGTAATACCCTGGAATGTGTCACTTCATCCGTATTGCCCCACAGTGTGACACTTCATCAGTACTGCCCCACAGTGTGTCACAACATCAGTACTGCCCCACAGTGTGTCACAACATCAGTACTGCCCCACAGTGTGACACTTCATCAGTACTACCCCACAGTGGGACACTTCATCAGTACTACCCCACAGTGTGACAATTCATCAGTAATATCCCACAGTGTGTCACTTCATCGGTACTGCCCCACAGTTAATCAGTCCACCAGTACTACCCCACAGTGAGTCACAACATCAGTACTGCCCCACAGTGTGTCAATCCATCTGTACAAAGGGAGAGATAGCGGAGAAGAATAAAGGGAAAGAGATGGAGGAAGACTGAACTATTTTAAGGGAAAGTGGAAAGATGAAGAGAGCGGGGAGTTCAATGTGAGTGTGTTGGCAAAACGGAGAGAGGAAAGGTCAGATACATACAGAGAAGATCTGTATGTATTCATTGGATTGATGGAGTCCTTGGTAAGTGAGCAGAACTAATCAAGGGAGAGATGCAGTGAGAGATAGAGGGGTATTGGGGTAAGGGGGGAGAGGTTGACAGGGAGAGGGTAGAGTAGAGAGGGAGAATAGAGAGGGTAGGAGAGAGAGTAACAGTTCAGTGATAGAACAGCAGTAAGGATGGAGGGAGAGAGAAAGGGAGGAATGAGATGTGTGGCATCATTCGCCGTTTTATTGATGTTTAGGACAATTCTGAGGCGGCAATGTTTCTGTTCTCTGAGTGTTGGGAGTCTTTGAGTCGTTGCTCCTCAGAGGTGATGAAGGCAGAGAATGTTATTGTTCCAGGGCAACGTCAGATCCATTCCAGGCAAACAAGGAGTGAATGGATACCGGGGTCGCCGGGAATGTGGGATTGAGGTTACAGTCAGAGGAGCCGCGATCACATTGTGTGGTGAAACAGAGTGGATGGGACATTTTAGTTGGAGGCGAACTGTTGAACCAATTCCTCAACATGAAGGTGGACAAAGTTCACCCAGTCCACCTTCAAACTGGGCACCAGAAGCCCTGAGAGGGCCCCAGGAATTTGGGATTGCCTTGCTGAGCGAAGTGGATTGAAGGGAATCAGATCAACAACATGAGGTGGGAGTTGGATCTGATGGAGTTTGAAACATTATCCTGTTTGCTGGAACAATGCCGCCGCTCCCAATTTCCATCAATCAGTATCGCCGCAATTCCCAGTCTTTGGAGTTTCTCAATCAATTCCCGGAATAAATATCGACCTGTCTCAGTGGGGATTTCACTTGGCTGATGTCATCTGTTGCGAATCATTTCAACATCTCTATTTTTAAACTGTGTTGAAACTCCACTGTCCCGGTGGAGACGGAAAATGGGATAAAATCTGGGGAATGTTCTGCCCCAGCATTTCATTGCGAGAGATTACCACTCGCTCACGGGGACTCGTCGCTGGGCAGAGAACATGGGGGAAAAGGCTTTGGAATATGACAAGGTGGAGAAAATCTTGTATGTAATAATTGCTGCCGTTGGAGTCCCTGGTAAGTGAGCAGAACAATTCAAGTTTTATAACTCCGTGTGTTACCTGATACTGATCATGTTACAAACTTCCCAAATGATGATCGTTGTACAAGAATATGTGAAGTCTATCAATCCTCTCAGCGAAATAGTTTTGAATTAACGCTGTGATTTTCTTATTT
>CM069134.1:4074620-4114904 GCA_035221665.1 Okamejei kenojei
ATGGACCAAGCGCAGGCAAGTGGGACTAGGGTAGATGGGACATTGTTGGCTGGTGTGGATGCGTTGGGCTGAAGGGCCTGTTTCCACACTGTATCGCTCCATGATTATGACTAGTTAAGAGGGGTTTTGATAGGCAGATAATTGGACAGAGGCCAGAAATGAAAAAAACAGCAGAACAAATTGTTGGTTAAAGGGAAGGTGAAGAGAGAAATAGGTGCAAGTCCCAGTGGGGCACAGTGGAGAGACGGGGGAAGATGTGTGTGGGGGGGGGGGGGGGGGGGGGAGGAGAAGGTAGCGATGGTATTTACCAGTGTGGCTTCTTGTACATCAGCAGGGCCAAACATAGACTCTGCGACCATTTCGCTGATCACATATATTTGGTCTGCCAAGGCCTACTGTATCTCCCAGGTGTAAACCATTGTAAGCCCTCATCCTATTCCCATACTGGCCTTTCTATCCTGGGCCTCTTCTACTATGACAGTGAGGCCACAAGCAAACTCGAGTTACAACATGTCATATTCCACTTGGTTAGCTTATAACCCTATGGTATGAACATTGAAATCTCCAACTTTAATTAATGATCCTCCTCCATTATTTCCTCCCCCCCCCCCCCCTATGCCCAACCTGGACTCACACCTATTTCTCCCCTTCACCTCCAGTTTCACCGCCAGCATTTCCCCCAGCTTCACAATCCACAACTCTTCAATCCTTTTGTCTCACACCTTTACATCTTTTGTGTTACATCCAGCCATCTGCCTATCAACCCCCGCCTCACATTACATCTATCCAGCTATTACTTGAGATTGACGCAAGGAACTAGAGTAACTCAGCAGGTCAAGCAGAATCTCTGCAGGAAAGAAATAGGCAACGCCACCAATTCCTTTTCTGGGGCGATGCTGTCTGATCCGCTGAGTTACGCCAGCTTTTAGAGTCTATCTTCAGCTAAAAAACCAGCATCTGCAGTCCCTTCCTACCCAACCAGCTATTACTTGCCGTGCCACTCTGCTCTCCCAACTTTCTTTCCCCTCTACCACAATCAGTCGGAAGAAGTGTCCTGACGTGAAAGGTTACCTATCCATGTTCTCCAGAGATGCTGCCTGACCCGTTGAGTTGCTCCAGCACATTGCATCTCTTTTTTTATACTCGTTCGCTTGTTCTTTTTTGTCCACTTGCATTTGATTCCCATGAGGCACTGTTTGCTAAGCATTAGTGTAAACCAGGCATATGCCGTGAGTAATTACTCAGTGAATTAGTCAGTCGGCTTTAAAAAAATCTTGAGAACCGCACATGGGCAGATTATTCTCCTCTCCGTGAGCTGTCAGTCGGCTTTTAATAATATTTAAAAACCGCGCATGCGCAGATTGTTCTCTGCTCCGGTAGAGAGTCGACTTGTATAAAGTAATTAGTCTTCAAATGTCTTATCTCTTAAAAAGCTATTTAAAAATATATAGCTCAAAGAAATCTACTTACCACATTATTTGTCCACGATCTCTATTCTTCTGTCTTTGTTTCTTAAGATACTCTTAAGATAATGACAACCCATGTTTGGAAAACCCACCAAGAAACTTGCGCTGCGCATGTGGGGTTTGCTGCTGAGCAGCACATGCATGCAGTCACTGGTGCAAAGGCAGAATTTCAGCTGCCTTCATAGACCGTTGTCATTGAAGGCTTGAAGCAGCATCAACGACACGTGAGCTGCACATATTTTTGCGTGTTACATGTGCTGAGGATGAAAGGCACAGATCGATCTCTTAGGTAGGCATAATTTACCCGTGCCATTACTATTTATATTTAATAATTACCATTTTATAATTTAGTCAGGGTAGACGCTGCCTACCTTGCCTACCCTGCTGCCACGTGCCTGATGTAAACCTTTTTCATATTCTTCCATATTCTTTCCGCACAATGTTTATTTGCACTTGCTGACGAGCTTCAAGATGACTAGAAATTAACATTTGGTGCATTAACATTTATGAATGTTTACATAAAAACTTGTTGATTGGTTCAATTTTTAATAACTGGTTCTTAATATTAAACCTATAATTATATCATCACAGCTAACTATATAATGGGAGCTTAAGGGAAGATTTTTTAACTTTTTATAAATTAATGGTTGAATACCAGATTCAAGAGAGTCAAATGTGTTTGATTATCATGTGTACCATAAATAGAAGAATGTAGTTCTACTTGCAATTGCTTAGCGGATCCTTAAATACAACGCACACAATAAATATAACAGTAGATGCAAAAAATAAATAACCATAACACTGGTGACAAATCTAAATTCCGTAATGTAACCCAAGACATAGTCCATCAACATTCATATTTGCTGAGAGAGTTGTGCAGTATTTAAGAGCCTTATGGTTGTTGGGATGAAGCTGTTCTTGAACCTGGTGGTCATGTTTCTTAAGCTCCTGTGCCTTCTTCCTGATGACAGGAGCAAAATGAGAGCATGGACAGTTTGGTCTGGATCTTCGATGATATTGGCTGCTTTTTGAGGCAGAAGCTCCTGAAGATTGTTTTGATGGTGGGGAGGTCAGTTCCTGTGATGGGTCATAGAAACATAGAAACATAGAAAATAGGTGCAGGAGTAGGCCATTCGGCCCTTCGAGCCTGCACCGCTATTCAATATGATCATGGCTGATCATCTAACCGTATCCTAAAGTCTCAGGGACATGCCTACCACTCTCTTTAATCTCTTTCCTCCTGGGTATTTGAGTTGCTGAACCAGGCAATGATACACAGTCGGTGTGCTCTCTATGGTCCGCCTGTAGAAGTTTAATAAAGTGGTTTGTCGACATACCAAATGTTCTCAATATTCCAAGGAAGTAGAGGTATTGATGAGCTTTTCTCTTATTGCATGAATTACTCAACCCAGCACAGATTCTTAGAGAAGATAGATACAACATGCTGAACTAACTCAGCGGGTCAGGCAGCATCTCCGGAGAAAAGGAATAGGTGACGTTTTGAGTCGAAACCTTTTTTCAGACCAAAGTGTCATCCTACACAGATCTTCATAGATATGGAATCCCAGGAATTTAAATCTATTGAATCTCAACTGCCATTCCATCGATGATGACAGGTTCTTGGATCTATGGCCTTCCCCTCCCGAGTCAATATATAGCTCCTTGGCCTTGTTTGGTTGTAAGTAGGAGTAATCTCACTCATCATTATCAATTATTCATCCAACACAGGTGGTATCATCTGCAAAATTACTCATGGCATTGGAATTGTGTCTGGCTGCATAGTCACGATATAGAGAGAGCAGAGCAGGGGACCATGCACATAGCCTTGAGGTGGTCCGCGAGGTGCTTTTGTTCATGAGAATAAAAAATTATATAATAACATAGGCTCTGGAAACCATTTGTTGCTATGATTTGGATAGTGCTGAGATTGCTGATGCCCCAATATGATATAAAGATTAACGTACATTTGAGCCTAGATGTAGTCAATATTGGACTAACCATTTGATGACTGTGAAGCACATGCTACGCTCTTTGTTCATGCCAATTTGAGCCTGATGTCAGCCTGGGACAAGCAGCACCACTATGGATTACAGAGGGAAGATAGCCTAAGGAATTGTGTGCAACAAATAAAGAAAGCAATTTACCTTAATATTGACCAAGGAGGTGGTGAAGGAAACCTCCTGCACAACCATTGAATTTCCCTTCCTTGTTGAGATTAAAAACGTATCAATAATACCAGTGCCTCGATGACTACTGACCGATGGCACTGACGTCTACGATGATTAAATGCTTTGAGAGATTGACTATGGCACATATCAACATGATGTATTCAAGAGAGGGTTAGATATAGCTCTTTGGGCCAACGGAATCAAGGGATTATGGGGAAAAACGGCATACCGATTTTTAGGAATGGGGTACTGATTTTTGATGATCAGCCATGATCGTATTGAGTCAGAGGTGCTGGCTCAAAGGGCTTACTCCTGCACATATTTTCTACGTTTCTATATTAATTTCAAACTGTCTTGGTTGAAATATAGGCTTTTGTTTTTTTGTAATGAACCTTCTTTTGTTTGTTTTATTGTGTCACTGTGTTTACAGGGCTGTTATGCTGCTGTGTCAATTCACCTTCAACACGAGATTGAATAACTGGAGGAGTTTGCCTGGCTTATTGAACATATCTCAATGAAATAATACAACCAGTATCCTCTGACACAGAGTCAGAAGTGGCCAAATTCAAGGCTAGTTTCTAAACAAAATAAATTGAAAAAGTAGGAAAATAGGAAAAATGATTAAATTAACTAATTTAAGTTATGTTCACTGCTATATTATTACATGAAATTCCACTTTAGGACTCACTGTGTGTTTTACACATAAGAATGTGTTGATTATTCTATTCAGGTGTGACTTTATCTATTCGGGTCTATCTAATACTTATCACAAGCAATAATTGAACATGTAGATTTGCACTTTATAATGATATACAGAATGGTATTGATGTAAATAATTAATCTCTGTTGGAATAGTTGAATCAAAGGGTATGGGGAGAAAGCAGGAACCGGCACTGGTTTTGGGTAATGTGAGATGTCTATGAAATGCTTCTGGGATCATCCATCATAAGGTCTGCTTACTTTGTGTAGATCTTGCTTTTGTTTAATGTCAATGCAATATGCAGTGGAGATTATGAGTTTCAGAGATCAGCTTGCTTTATATGGTATTAAAAATGTTAATAGAAAAATAAATAAAGGGAGATATTTAAAAACCTTAAACTATTCCTATTTCCCACAGACTTTTAGGAAGATGCCTCAGTGGGTCATATTGGGCTGGATTGTACATTTGTACTCGAGAAATGATTAATTTTAAACTCCCCACCCCTCCATCTTGGGAATTTACATTTCCCCTTTGTGCCCAGCATCGACTTATAATTTCCTGAAATTTGAAACATTTTTTAACATTTCAACAGCCCAAATAATATGCAAATGGTTGAGAAAGATAGAGGCTCCTAATTCCGACCAGCTGATAAAGTCTGACACTTTTGACCTCTGAATTTTTTTGTAACTTTGAACCGTACTATTAGTAACTAATAGTGCAGTTCAGAAAATGGTCGCTGCTTGTTCGAATTATTTACAAATGATGTCCTTCACGTGCCTCAATGTTTCTTTGTGCAAAGTGTCTGATTTTATATGTGTAAAACGGTTTCAGGAATATAATGTGTATCAAACACAGTGAGCAGAATACATTATCCTTTTTGGGTGTTGCCATTTGGAGGTATAACTATTCAACCAGTCTCAACTAGTGTCTTTCCCCATAATTTGAGTCTTTTGCATACCACTGCAGAAAGTTCCTGTGCTGATGTTGACATTCAATAATCATGATAAAGTGGTCAAGGGGATAGACTTGAACTGATAGAACTGAGGTATATTTGACACAATCAATGCTGTGGAACAAGAATAAATGTCTGGTTTTATCTGCTGAGCTGACTTAATAACATATGTCTTCAGTGCCTGAAGCAAACAATTTTACTCGACCTTTTAATGAGAACTCATCCAGCCTAACAGATCTGCTGCCACGATTTTTCGATCTTAACATTAAACATAATGGGAAAAATTCCATATTTGCTTTGTAAACATATGTCTAGATATTCCATGAGGACCTTCTATTGGAACTTTGATGTAAGATCAGTAGAAATCCTGGAAAGATGCGCCTCTCTCCTGATACCACTCCTATAAACCACATATCCACCTCTCAGAACCATTGCATCTGAGGAGGGCAGTACTGAATGTCATAGTTTTCAGCGTAACTGACATACTGATTCCTATCTGCGGTCATCACCCTCATAAACAGATATACAATTTTGGATATTGTTGGGGGAGATGGCTCATCAGGGGAAGGCAGCAGCAGCCAAGTTCATGGCACCACTGGTGGCCCTGCGGCACAGGAGGGGAGAAAGAAGAGTGGAAGGGCTACTGTAATAGGGGATTCAATAGTAAGGGGAATAGATAGGCGTTTCTGCGACCGCAAACGAGACTCCAGGATGGTATGTTGCTTCCCTGGTGCAAGGGTCAGGGATGTCACTGAACGGCTGCAGAACATTCTGGAGGGGGAGGGTGAACAGCCAGCTGTTGTGGTGCACATTGGCACTAATGATATAGGTAAAAAACGGGATGAGGTCCTACAAGGCGACTTTAGGGAGCTAGGAGATCAACTTAAAAGCAGGACCTCAAAGGTAATAATCTCTGGACTCCTACCAGTACCACGTGCTAGTCAGAGTAGAAATAGGAGGATATTACAGATGAATACGTGGCTTGAAAAATGGTGCAAAGGGGAGGGATACAAATTTCTCGGGCATTGGAAGCAGTTCTGGGGGAGGTGGGACCACTGGACAGTCTGCACTTGGGCTTGAAGGGAACCAATGTCCTTGGGGGAGTGTTTGCTAGTGCTGTCAGGGAGGATTTAAACTAATGTGGCAGGGGTTGGGAACATGAGCAGAGAGACAGGGGGATGTAAAATGAGGGTAGAAGCAATAGGTAGCAAGGTGAAAAGTAAAAGTGGCAGGCAGAAAAATCCAGGGCAAAAATCAAAAAGGGCCACTTTTCAACATAATTGTTGAAGGGGTAAGAGAGTTGTAAAAACAAGGCTGAAGGCTTTGTGTCTCAATGCAAGGAGCATTTTATAATAAAGTGGATGAGTTGAATGTGCAGATAGTTATTAATGAATATGATATAGTTGGGATCATGGAGACATGGCTCCAGGATGACCAAGGAGCTGAACATCCAGGGATATTCGATATTCAGGAGGGATAGACAGAAAGGAAAACGAGGTGGAGTAGCGTTGCTGGTTTGAGAGGAGATTAACGCAATAGAAAGGAAGGACATTAGCTTGGAGGATGTGGAATTGATATGGGTAGAGCTGCGAAACACTAAGGGGCAGAACACGTTAGTGGGAGTTGTGTACAGGCCACCTAACAGTAGTAGTGGAGTTGGGGATGGCATCAAACATGAAATTAGAAATGCGGGCAACAATGGTAAAACAGTTATTAATGGGTGACTTCAATCTATATATAGATTGGGTGAATCAAATTGGCAGGGGTGCTGAGGAAGAGGATTTCTTGGAATGTATGTAGGATAGTTTTCTAAACCAACATGTAGATAAACCAACGAGAGAGCAGGCTATTCTAGACTGGGTACTGAGTAATGAGGAAGGGTTAGTTAGCAGTCTTGTTGTGCGTGGCCCTTGGGCAAGAGTGACCATAATATGGTTGAGTTCTTCATTAGGATGGAGAGAGTGACATTGTTAATTCAGAAACAAGGGTTCTGAACATAAAGAAAGATAACTTTGAGGGTATGAGACATGAATTGGCCAAGATAGACTGCCAAGTGATTCTTAAAGGGTTGACGGTGGATATGCAATGGGAGGCATTTAAAGACTGCATGGATGAACTACAACAATTGTTCATCCCAGTTTGGCAAAAGAATAAATCAGGGAAGGTAGTGCATCCGTGGATAATGAGGGAAATCAGGGATAGTATCAAAACTAAAGATGAAGCTTAGAAATTAGCCAGAAAAAGCAGCCTACCAGAGTCCAACAGAGGAGGACAAAGTCCTTAATTAGGAAAGGGAACAGAGATTATGAATGAAAACTGCCAGGGAACATAAAAACGGACTGCAAAGGTTTTTATAGACATGTGAAGAGAACAAGGTTATTTAAACAAAATGTAGGTCCCTTGCAGTCAGAAACTGGTGAATTAATCATGGGGAACAAGGACATGGCAGACCAATTGAATAACTACTTTCACTAAGGAAGACATAAATAATCTGCCGGAAAAAGCAGGGGACCAGGGGTCAAATGAGATGGAGGAACTAAGTGAAATCCAGGTTAGCCGGGAAGTGGAATTAGGTAAATTGAAGGGATAAAAGGCCGATAAATCCCCAGGGCCAGATAGGCTGCATCCCAGAGTTCTTAAGGAAGTAGCCCCAGAAATAGTGGATGCCTTAGTGATAATTTTTCAAAACTCTTTAGCATCTGGAGTAGTTCCTGAGGATTGGAAGGTAGCTAATGTAAACCCACTTTTTAAAAAGGGAGAGAGAAAGAAAACGGGGAATTACACACCAGATAGTCTAACATCGGTAGTGGGAAAAATGCTAGTTATTAAAGATGGGATAGCAGCACATTTGGTAAGTGGTGAAATCATTGGACAAAGTCAGCATGGATTTATGAAAGGTAAATCATGTCTGACGAATCTTATAGAATTTTTCGAGGATATAACTAGTAGAGTGGATAAGGGAGAACGTATATTTCAGAAAGCTTTCAACAAGGTCCCACATAAGAGATTCGCATTGAAACTTAAAGCACATGGTATTCGGGGTTCAGTGCTGATGTGGATAGAGAACTGGCTGGGAGACAGGAAGCAAAGAGTAGGAGTAAACGGGTAATTTTCAGAATGGCAGGCAGTGACTAGTGGGGTACTGCAAGGCTCAGTGCTGGGACCCCAGCTATTTACAATATATATTAATGATCTGGATGAGGGAATTGAATGCAACATCTCCAAGTTTGCGGATGGACACGTAGCTGGGGAGCAGTGTTAGCTGTGAGGAGGATGCTACGAGGCTGCACGGTGACTTGGATAGGCTGGGTGAGTGGGCAAATGCATGGCAGATGCAGTATAATGTGGATAAATGTGAGGTTATCCACTGGTGGCAAAAACAGGAGGGTAGACTATTATCTGAATGGTGGCCGATTTGGAAAAGGGGAGATGCAACGAGACCTGGGTGTCATGGTACACCAGTCATTGAAAGTAGGCATGCAGGTGCAGCAGGCTGTGAAGAAAGCGAATGGTATGTTGGCATTCATAGCAAAAGGATTTGAGTACAAGAGCAGGGAGGTTCTACTGCAGTTGTACAGGGTCTTGGTGAGGCCACACCTGGAGTATTGCGTACAGTTTTGTTCTCCTAATCTGAGGAAAGACATTCTTGCCATAGAGGGAGTACAGAGAAGGTTCACCAGACTGATTCCTAGAATGGCAGGACTTCCATATGAAGAAAGACTGGATAGACTCGGCTTGTCCTCGCTGGAATTTAGGAGATTCAGGGGGGATCTTATAGTGACTTACAAAATTCTTAAGGGGTTGGACAGGCTAGATGCAGGAAGATTGTTCCCGATGTTGGGGAACTCCAGAACAAGGGGTCACAGTTTAAGGATAAGGGGGAAGTCTTTTAGGACCGAGATGAGAAGATCATTTTTCACACAGTGAGTGGTGAGTCTCTGGAATTCTCTGCCACAGAAGGTAGTTGAGGCCAGTTCATTGGCTATATTTAAGAAGGAGTTAAACCCCTGTCTCACGGTGAGAGTTGGCCCACGAGTGACCCCGAGTTTTCACTCGTGGTGATCACGTACCAGGAACGCAGCGGCAACGTCGGAACTGGCGCGATCAACAATGTCCACTCGTGGCGCTAACGGCAGGTACCCGTGAAACTTGATAACTCGTGAAAAAAATCAAACATGTTTGATTTTTTCCACGAGTCAAATTCACTATTCAAGATAAAAATTGAAACATTTTAACTCATTGTAATAACATTGGGCCCGTGCGTTGACCTTAGTGTCTCGTGAGTCTAACATGTTAACCCGTGGGCACTCTTAAATCGGCAGCTGGACAGAGTAAAAAAAAGGTGAGTAAAAAAAAGGTGATTTCAAAAAAAGAACATGACGATTTTTCAACACATCATCTTGCCAGAACGGGCCACATTGGGATTTCTCCGGGCGTGGAGCTACTGCATTGTGGCCGGGGAGGGAAGAGGCTCGCGTGGCTATGAGCGGCCTCCATCACCGGACAGCGGAACTGACTGCCATCTCAGCGGCTTCTGCCGGCCCGCCCACCTCTGGCAGTGCTCTCCATCTGAACCGTGGAGGGGACCAGCTCAAGAGCAACGATCATAGAGCGGAGTGGGTCAGCGGTTTGATGGATAACATCACAGCAGGACGTGGAGCTTACTCCTGTGTCAGCGCGAACAAGGGATCAATTGAGGTTACTTGCACTGACATATGGAGTAAGCTCCACCGCCCGCTGTCCTGCTATCCATCGCCCGCTGACCCGTTCTTGTGCTGGATGACCCTCTCCCAGAGCCCCTGCCCATCCGCTGAGCCACCACAGACAGGGAGTTGAATGTAGACACAGGAGGGTCCACCCTTCAACTTCAGAGCCAAACAAAAAACACAGAGTGTTGGAGGAACTCAGCGGGCAAGGCAGCACCCGAGGGGGGGAGCAGATCACTTATCAGGAGCCACCACAGGCCAGGGACTCTTCCCCCCAACAGAAAGGAAGCGCAGATGCAACCATCACTGTAGCAACTCTGTCCTTATCTTCCAATTCCCACTTTGGAATAAAGTAAAACTTTCGACAAAAAATTCGCAAATGTAATGTACTGTATCTGTAAAAAAAACTACATCAACCAGGTGTGAAAATTACACCGAATCAATGACTGAAAATGCGTGGGAATCGACGAATTGCGATCCTGCTGCGAAATGTTTAAGCCGAAAACTGCATTTTATTTCAAGATGGGAATTTGAAAATAGGATCAGAGATGCTACACAGAGATTTTAAGCTCTTGGGTGAAGTCGCACAGTGGGGCAGGGCTTTAGGCAGCATCTATGGAGCGAAGGAAATAGCCGGGTCTGAAGATGGGTTTCGACCCGAAACGTTGCATATTTCCTTCGCTCCACAGATGCTGCCTAAAGCCCTGCCCCACTGTGCGACTTCACCCAAGAGCTTAAAATATCTGTGTAGCATCTCTGTTCCTATCTACAAATGTAAATGTAACAAAAAATGTAAATTGACCCTCGTGTGTAGGATGGTGCTAGTGTCGCTGGTCGGCGCGGACTTGGTGGGCCGAAGGGCCCGTTAGAAACACTGTGTCACTTTTCAGGAGAAGTTGTCAGCTCAAGAGTACGTCAGGAGACGTTGTCAGCTCAAGAGTACGTCAGGAGACGTTGTCAGCTCGGGAGACGAACTTGGTTAACTCTGGAGACGAACTTGGAACATCGCAGTAAATGGCAAAATACCATACCCGTGGGAACTCGGTTCAAACACTTGAACATCAACTTGGGATCTCGTGCACAACTACGAGTCTGTCACTCGGGGTCACTCGTGGGTCAACTCGCACCGTGAGACAGGGGCATTAGATGTGGCCCTTATTCTGGACCTTTACAGATCTAAATAAGTTTGTAGAATACAAACATTTTAAAATGGAGACATTGAATACTGCAAAATATTTAATTTCAGCAGGTTGTTATATGGCTAAGATTGATTTAAAAGACGCCTATTATTCTGTACCTATACATCAGTTCTTTCGGAGGTACTTAAAATTTAGTTGGTTGGGACAATTATGGCAGTTTAAAGCTTTGCCAAATGGACTGAGTTCAGCTCCTAGACTCTTTACGAAACTGTTGAAACCAGTTTTAGCCCAATTAAGAGCACAAAAACACATCGTTATGGCTTATCTCGATGACATTCTGATCATTAATGATAATCAAGAGTCAGCTGAGAACTCAGTTTCAGTTACTAAAGCTTTGTTTGAAAAGCTAGGGTTCTTGATTCATCCAATTAAGTCCCAGCTGCAGCCAGCACAAACAATTAACTTTTTGGGGTTTGTAATTAACTCAGTGACTATGTTAATTACTTTACCAACAGATAAAGTCGATGATATTTTGGTAACTTGTAATTATCTCATTCACAAACCTTATCCTTCCATCCGAGAAGTAGCGAAAACCATTGGTAAACTGGTAGCAGCATTTCCTGCAGTAGAATTTGGTCCATTACATTATCAAAATCTTCAAAGGGACAAAATAAGAGCTCTCAAAGAGAGGGCAGGCCACTTTTATAGGCCTATGCAATTAACAAAGAAACATAGAAACATAGAAATTAGGTGCAGGAGTAGGCCATTCAGCCCTTCGAGCCTGCACCGCCATTCATATGATCATGGCTGATCATTCAACTCAGTATCCCGTACCTGCCTTCTCTCCATACCCTCTGATCCCCTTAGCCACAAGGGCCACATCCAACTCACTCTTAAATATAGCCAATGAACTGGCCTCAACTACCCTCTGTGGCAGAGAGTTCCAGAGACTCACCACTCTCTGTGTGAAGAAAGTCTTTCTCATCTCGGTCTTAAAGGATTTCCCCTTATCCTTAAGCTGTGACCCCTTGTCCTGGACTTCCCCAACATCGGGAACAATCTTCCTGCATCTAGCCTGTCTAACCCCTTAAGAATTTTGTAAGTTTCTATAAGATCCCCTCTTAATCTCCTAAATTCCAGAGAGTATAAACCGAGTCTATCCAGTCTTTCTTCATAAGACAGTCCTGACATCCCAGGAATCAGTCTGGTGAACCTTCTCTGCACTCCCTCTATGGCAATAATGTCCTACCTCAGATTTGGAGACCAAAACTGCACGCAATACTCCAGGTGTGGTCTCACCAAGACCCTGTACAACTGAAATAGAACCTCCCTGCTCCTGTACTCAAATCCTTTTGCTATGAAAGCTAACATACCATTCGCTTTTTTCACTGCCTGCTGCACCTGCATGCCTACTTTCAATGACTGGTGTACCATGACACCCAGGTCTCGCTGCATCTCCCCTTTTCCTAATCGGCCACCATTTAAATAATAGTCTGCTTTCCTGTTTTTGCCACCGAAGTGGATAACCTCACATTTATCCACATTATACTTCATCTGCCAAACATTTGCCCACTCACCCAGCCTATCCAAGTCACCTTGCAGTCTCCTAGCATCTTCCTCACAGCGAAACACTGCCCCCCAGCTTAGTGTCATCCGCAAACTTGGAGATATTGCCTTCAATTCCCTCATCCAGATCATTAATATATATTGTAAATAGCTGGGGTCCCAGCACTGAGCCCTGCGGTACCCCACTAGTTACTGCCTGCCATTGTGAAAAGTACCCGTTTACTCCTACTCTTTGCTTCCTGTTTGCCAGCCAGTTCTCTATCCACATCAATACTGAACCCCTAATACCGTATGCTTTAAGTTTGTATTACTAATCTCTTATGTGGGACCTTGTCGAAAGCCTTCTGGAAGTCCAGATATACCACATCCACTGGTTCTCCCTTATCCACGCTACTAGTTACATCCTCGAAAAATTCCACAAGATTCGTCAGACATGATTTACCTTTTGTAAATCCATGCTGACTTTGTCCAATGATTTCACCACTTTCCAAATGTGCTGCTATCCCATCTTTAATAACTGACTCTAGCAGTTTCCCCACTACCGATGTTAGACTAACTGGTCTGTAATTCCCCGTTTTCTCTCTCCCTCCCTTCTTAAAAAGAGGGGTTACATTTGCTACCCGCCAATCCTCAGGAACTACTCCAGAATCTAAAGAGTTTTGAAAGATTATCACTAATGCATCCACTATTTCCTGAGCTACTTCCTTAAGTACTCTGGGATGCAGCCTATCTGGCCCTGGGGATTTATCGGCCTTTAATCTATTCAATTTACCCAACACCACTTCCCGACTGACCTGGATTTCACTCAATTCCTCCTTTGACCACAGTCCCCTGCTATTTCAGGCAGATTATTTATGTCTTCCTTAGTGAAGACGGAACCAAAGTAGTTATTCAATTGGTCCGCCATATCCTTGTTCCCCATGATCAACTCACCTGTTTCTGACTGCAAGGGACCTACATTTTGTTTTAACTAACCTCTTTCTCTTCACATATCTATAAAAACTTTTGCAGTCAGTTTTTATGTTCCTGCCAGTTTTCTTTCATAATCTATTTTTCCTTTCCTAATTAAGCCCTTTGTCCTCCTCTGCTGGTCTCTGAATTTCTCCCAGTCCTCTGGTATGCTGCTTTTTCTGGCTACTTTGTACGCATCATCCTTTGCTTTGATACTATCCCTGATTTCCCTGTTATCCACGGATGCACTACCTTCCCCGATTTATTCTTTTGCCAAACTGGGATGAACAATTTTTGTAGTTCATCCATGCAGTCTTTAAATGTCTTCCATTGTATATCCACCGTCAACCCTTTTAGAATTAATTGCCAGTCAATCTTGGCCAATTCACGTCTCATACCCTCAAAGTTACCTTTCTTTAAGTTCAGAACCATTGTTTCTGAATTAACAATGTCACTCTCCATCCTAATGAAGAACTCAACCATATTATGGTCACTCTTGCCCAAGGGGGCACGTACAACAAGACGGCTAATTACCCCTTCCTCATTACTCAAAACCCAGTCTAAAATAGCCTGCTCTCTCGTTGGTTCCTCTACATGTTGATTTAGATAACTATCCCGCATACATTCCAAAATATCCTCTTCCTCAGCACCCCTGCCAATTTGATTAACCCAATCTATATGTAGATTGAAGTCACCCATTATAACTGTTTTGCCTTTGTCGCACGCATTTCTAATTTCCTGTTTGATACCATCCCCAACTTCTCTGCTACTGTTAGGTGGCCTGTACACAACACACACCAGCGTTTTCTGCCCCTTAGTGTTTTGTAGCTCTACCATACCGATTCCACATCCTCCAAGCTAATGTCCTTCCTTTCCATTGCTTTAATCTCCTCTCTAACCAGCAACGCTACCCCACCTCCTTTTCCTTTCTCTCTATCCCTCCTGAATATTGAATATCCCTGGATGTTCAGCTCCCAGCCTACGTCACCCTGCAGCCATGTATCCGTGATCCCAACTATATCATAATCATTAATATCTATCTGCACGTTCAACTCGTCCACCTTATTACGAATACTCCTTGCATTGAGACACAAAGCCTTCAGGCTTGTCTTTACAAGCATTTACCCCTTATACAATTTTGCTGAAAAGTGGCCCTTTTTGATTTTTGCCCTGGTTTTGTCTGCCTGCCACTTTTACCTTTCACCTTGCTACCTAATGCTTCTACCCTCATTTTACACCCTCCTGCCTCTCTGCTCTTGTACCCATCCCCTCCCACATTAGTTTAAATCCTCCCCGACAGCACTAGCAAACACTCCCCAAGAACATTGGTTCCATTCCATTCCAGGTGCAAACCGTCCTGTTTGTACCGGTCCCACCTCCCCCAGAACTGGTCCCAGTGCCCTAAAAATTTGAATCCCTCCCCCTTGCACCACTTTTCAAGCCACGTATTCATTTGCATTATCCTCCTATTTCTACTCTGACTGGCCCGTGGTACTGGTAGTAATCCGGAGATTACTACCTTTGAGGTCCTACTTTTAAGTTTATCTCCTAGCTCCCTAAATTCACCTTGTAGGACCTCATCCCTTTTTTTACCTATATCGTTGGTGCCAACATGCACCACGACAACTGGCTGTTCACCCTCCCCCTCCAGAATGTTCTGCAGCCGTTCAGTGACATCCCTGACCTTTGCACCAGGGAGGCAACATACCATCCTGGAGTCTCGTTTGCGGCCGCAGAAACGCCTATCTATTCCCCCTGACAATTGAATCCCCTATTACTATTGCCCTTCCCCTCTTTTTTCCCCCCTCATGTGCTGCAGAGCCACCCATGGTGCCATGAACCTGGCTGCTGCTGCATTCCCCTGATGAGCCATCTCCCTCAACAGTATCCAAAATGGTATACCTGTTTAGGAGGGAGATGACCGCAGGGGACTCCTGCACTACCTGCCTACTGCTTTGCTGGCTATTGGCCACCCGTTCCCTTCTTGTCCTCCTACCTTTTGCCTGCGGTGTGACCAACTCACTGTACATGCTATCCACGACTTTCTCCGCATAGTGGATGCTCCAGTATGAATCCAGCCGCAGTTCCAATCGTTCAATGCGATCCGCCAGGAGCTGCAGCTGGACACACTTCCTGCAAACGTAGTCACCAGGGACACCGACCATCTCCCTGATCTCCCACATGTTGCAGGCTGAACAAACCATGGGGCCAATCTCTACTGCCATACCTTACTCCCAAATTACTAAAAAAAAACACAAAAACTTATCCTTTAAAACTTTACTACTAAATACTGAATCCTAACTCCCAGAATCCCTCACTCCCAGAAGGCAGAAATGTAAAATAGTAAAACCCGGGGTTGCACCCAATCAGCTGCTTCCTCGGGTCCTCTTCCACCAATCAGCGGCTTCCTCAAAAAAAACCCAAAAAAACCCACTTCTCCAAATGGAACGTTATGGATTTCGGTAAGCCTCTGGAAAAAAAAAAGAAGCTTTGTTGGAATTACAATGGTGGGTTAAAAATGTCCCACAAGCTGCTAAAAACATTCTGATTAAACAGCCTGAAATGGTTTTACAAACAGATGCTAGTGCTCTCGGATGGGATGTAACAGATTCATCCTCCAGTTGTGGAGGTAGATGGAAAGTCAAAGAAGAAACGTTTCTTCAAACTCATGGTATTAACTATTTAGAGTTATTGGGTGCTTTCTATGGTCTAAAAGCATATTGTTGTTCAAAAAAGGGTCTACATGTATTAATTACAGTTAGACAATAAAACGGCTGTTGCATTATATTAATCACATGGGGGGAGTCAGATCAGTATCATGTGATTGTCTGGTCAATGAAATATGGCAATTGTGTATTGATCGCCAAATTTGGATTTCAGCAAACTACATTCCAGGTAAAGACAATGTGGTGGCAGATAAAAGATCAAGGATATTTAAAGATAACACAGAATGGATGCTTAATCCAGCAATATTTAAGAATATTGTAACTCAATTTGGTTTACCAGAAATTGATTTGTTTTGCATCAAGGCTTAATCATCAATTGCCTAAATATGTGTCTTGGGAACACGATCCAGATGCAGTAGCAGTAGATGCTTTTTCATTGAACTGGGGGAATATGTTCTTTTATGCTTTTCCACCATTTGCTTTGGTTCAGCAATGTCTGAAGAAATAGAACAAGTTCTGCCACGGGATTGTTGGTAGTTCCAAATTGGCCAACACAACCTTGGTTCCCATTAATGCTGAATATGATTAAAGAACCATATATGTCAAATCCTAACTGTAGTGATATTTTGATTAATCCAGTAACCAAAGAAATTTATCCATTATATATGCATATATGAATTTATTAATCTGCAGGTTTTGACCAGACCACTACAGGAGCTGGGATTGTCGGACAAAACTATGGAAGTTATAGTCGCATCATGGCGAGATAACACACAAAAACTATATATGACACATATTAAGAAATGGGAAGAATTTTGCACACAGTCAGATATTTCTTATGATACTGTGAATATTGCAAATGTATTGGAGTTCCTTGCTAAATTGCATTTTGAGCAACATTTAAGTTACAGTGCCATTAACACTGCACGCAGTGCCTTATCATCTTATTTAGGGCTAATGTCTGACAAGAAATCAATTGGATCACATCCATTAATATCTAGATTCATGAAAGGAATCTTTAACATCAATCCACCCAAACCAAGGTACACAGAGATTTGGGATGTGAGCATTGTACTTACTCTACTTAGACAATGGACTCCAATTGAAGGATTGACATTGGAAAGATTAACATTGAAATTAATAATGTTAATGTCATTGGTCTCAGCTCAAAGAGTGCAAACTTTACAAATGTTGCGTTTAGACTGTATGCATGTGACTACAGATAACATTGTGTTCTATGTTTACGATCTGATCAAACAAAGCAGACCTGGGAGATCTGGAGCAAAGGTAACCTTTCAAGCTTATCCTATTGATCCTACTTTGTGTGTGGTTAGACATTTGAACCAATATATTAAAGTTACTGAAACTCTTCGAGGAAATGAAAAAATGTTAATGGTTACGTACAAAAAACCACACACAAAAGCTTCAGTTCAAACTATCTCAAAATGGTTGAAACAGGTGTTGCTTTTAGCAGGAGTAGACACTGATGTGTTCAAATCTCACTCCACCAGGGCGGCAGCTACGTCCGCGGCAAAGGGGCGGGACGTACCACTCGAGCATATTTTAAAAATCGCAGGGTGGAGTAAAGAAGAAACTTTTTCAAAGTTCTACAATAAACCTGTTCACACTATGACAAGCTTTGGCCACGCGGTGTTGGGATCAATATAGTCACCTGCTTTGTATACTATTGATTACTATAACCAGTTATGTAGTCACATATCTTTTATCACTTGTAATCATTCCCTCGGATATAAGGAAGGTTATTATATGTTTCTTTAAACCATTAAAAAGTTTAATTATGGAAAGAACTAATATTAGTCTGGTTTCTCATGTATGTATTTACTTAGCCGGACTCTCGTACTGATTAATTCTATGACATAAAAAACACAGAAAGCTTTAAAATCTTCACGTAGTCACTCACGTGACTCCGAAGTAAAATAGTAAGATTAAACGAGAACTTACCAGTTCGAAGTTTGATCGTTATTTTATGAGGAGTTACGATGAGGGATTACGTGCCCTCCACTCCCACCCTCATAAAATAAATGATCATCTGGTAGTTCTAAGTCTATTATGAGCCTTACTATGTTACTTCGGCTATTTGGTGTTCTGTGTTTTTCATGCCGCTGCTTTGAAGTATGCCGTTTGCCAGCGTGAGGCGGGTTCTTCACGTAATCCCTCATCGTAACTCCTCATAAAATAACGATCAAACTTCGAACTGGTAAGTTTCTCGTTTAATCTTACTATTATACACAATACTCCAGCTGGAGCCTAAACAAATGTTTTATACAGTTTTAACGATCACCTTCCTTCTCTCATATTTTAACTCCTAGTCGGCATATGCTACATAAACTCTTGGTTCGCTGTACACTCTTTCTCCACTTGAGTGACCATGGACCAGAGATCCTCGGAAGTCAGGGATGTTGCATTGTTTCAATAAGATTTCAAGGGCATCTTTGAATAGTTTCCTCAACTTGCTAGGTAATCTTTTCCCATGACACAGGTGGGAAGTCTGATGTGGGACAAGTAAACAACATAACCTACCTGGTGTAGCTGTAGTGTAATCAATGATTATGTTAGCCTGGGAGAGGACAATAAAATATTAGTCTCTTTTCCTTCCAGTGAAGTTGGATGATTTCACAGAGACAACATTAGTGCTCTTTGTCCAGTGTCCTGAGATGTTTGCTTATGTAGTCCAAGGCTTAGAAATATATGGAAAGGGAGAGATCACTCTCGCCCAGTTAACCATGAATGTTGTAGTAAGATAGACACAAAATGCTGGAGTAACTCAGCGGGACAGGCAGCATCTCTGGAGAGAAGGAATGGCGATGTTTCGCATAGAGATCCTTCTTCAGACTGAAAGTCACAGGAAATGGAAACGAGAGATATAGATGGTGATGTAGAGAGATATAGAACAAATGATTGAAAGATATGCAAAAAATTAACAATAATAAAGGAAATAAGTCATTGTCAGCTGTAGCAAGGTGAGAACGAGAAGCTGGTGTGACTTGTGAGGGAGGGATGGAGAGAGAGGGAATGCAAGGGTTACTTGAAGTTGGATAAATCAATATTCATACCACTGGGTTGTAATCTGCCCAAGCAAAATATTTTTTGTATTTGTTGTAGTAAGTCTGAGCACATACTGCCTTTCCTAAAACCATGTTTACCTTAGAACAGCAGGAAATGTTGAATATCAAATTTGACTGAGTGGGAGAAGTGCGCAGGTGGACCAAATGCAAGAGCTGATCGCCTCCACATGGAGGGCTCACCGCTGGCTACGGGAGTCAAGATCATCCCGTCAATAAGGGCTCAAGACCCCCTGACCGCGGGAGAGCCAAGGGAAGAGATTGACCTTTTTTTTGCTTTCCATCACAGTGAGGAATGTGGAGGAGTCACTGTGATGGATGTTTATGTTAAAATGTGTTTTGTGTGTTTGGTTGCTTTTTATTTGTATGACTGACTTGGAAAATTAAATTCTTCATGTGTTGCAAAACATACTTGGCTAATACAGTATTATTGTGATTGATTGTGATTGATTATGATATCCTTCTTCTCGCCTTCCCAGGAAATGTTAGTGCAGATTTTAAATTTCCAAATCACATGAAATAAACTACATTTTCACTGCACGATACACTATATGACCCATATTGACATGTTAGTTAGGAAGATGCAGTTTGGTTTGGCCTGAAGGCAGTTTTTGTTCTGTGCATACTAATACATTTCATCACACAGAGAAATACAAGAGCACAAGACCCTTGTGCTGGTAGACCTACATTTGCAATGCTTCAATGTTCTATCCCTTCCCTCAGGCAGATTGTGCCCAAGTCTCCACTCGTTATCCCAGCAACCAGGAACATACAATATGTAATCCAAACCAAGTGATTCTCTGCTTGGAAATTTTAAATTCTGGTCAGAGAACTTTGGATAAACTTTCTGCACGTCCAGTCTCACCGAAGAATACACGTGGAGAATTCCAGATAAATGTTAACATTACTCATTTTTTAACCCCAGGAATGGATTAGGAAAACAGATTGGAATCAAGGAAACAAAATAAACCCAACCGACCTTGAGGGTGCGGAAGATAAGACCGCGGTTCTTCTTACTCCATCGTTACTACCAACATTACTTTGTCGTTATTCCATTGTTACTCCATCGTTACTCTGTCGTTACTTCATCGTTACTCTGTCGTTACTCTGCCGTTACTCCATCGTTACTCCATCATTACCCTGTCGTTACTCCATCGTTACTTCATCGTTACTCCATCATTACTCCATCGTTACTTCCATGGTTACTCCATATTTACACCATCATTACTCCATTCTTCCTTTGTTCTTGCTCCTACGCTGACTCCTATCACCTTCCTCTCCAGTTATCTGGTCCTCGGGGTAGAGCAGAGGGTGGATGTGGCGCTTCCTTCCACGGTCTTGGTGCTTCTCTCTACAGGCTCCTTCATTGGGCGAGTATCCTGGTTCCACATCAGGTGAGCCAGGCCTGCGACATGGTACAAACAGTTCCTGTGCCGCACCACCCCATCGTCCCATTTCAACTAGCTTACTTGATTTTACTTGCCATGGTTTTTTCTCTTTTGTTTTTTTTTCTTCCCATTCCCTTACAGAGTCATTCATGCTGAAGTAATACACACTAATAGGGTTCCTCTTGTCACTGCTAAATCCAAAAATATTGATGCATTGTGCAATTTTTGTTCTCTGTCGATAAATTGTTATCAAAAGTCTGTTACACATTGATAATATTATGGGAAATTATTGGAACGGACTCACACTTGAACCAAGAATTTGTGGAGATACATCAAGAAAGTTCACATAGATTTTTTTTGTCGTGGTTTAAATAATATGTAAATAAGATTATCTTGTCTCCAAAAAAATTAGTTGTTTACAAAATGCTGCAGAATGTTAGATTATGTGCACAATACTGTATGTGGCTCAATGTTATGCATTGTCACTGCAGAAGTGCAAGTTTAGTTCTAATTTGGCATCCATGGCATAACATAGGCCATTGAAATCTAATTTTCTTATTTGTTTCAATCTACTGAGTATTTTAACAACATGTAAATTCAATTAATTTCTCAATACTTGATCACAATTGGCCATTTGCATAAGCTGATTTGCATACTGCTGCACCATATAATACATAATATGTTATATTAATAGTAATATTATATTTATATTAATAATATTTTAACACAGCTGCAAAAGGTATCAGTTTGAAAAATATACCTTTCACAATTAAAGCCTCGCTGTCTATCCCTTCGACAGCTGGACCCTACGTATCTTTTGCTTCATCTGCTCACAAATCCTTCCAAGGGCATCCTCTGCAAGTCAAACGTCATTGACCACCTAGCCTCTCCCTTTCCTCTCCATCCCTTCCTGTCAAAAATAATCAGAATTATGGAGAAGCCTTCTCGATTGCCTATTAGATATTAAGCTGCAAATGTGTACATCGGTTGAATCATGGTGTATCTGCTCTGGAGCTGCCGAGTAGATTGCTCTTTCAGAATGTCCACTGTGACCATGTTTGACGATTTGAAACAATGGGGCATAAAGGGATCAACTTGAAGAGAATAGTTTGTGATGAGAAATATAAGAGTGCACTATTTGGAATGCATGTTCAATTCTCTATGTTACTAATTGAAACAAAGTATTTTGCATTCCAAACCGTTACTAACGTTTTTGGACAAATGTAGTTCCCTTTCTGAAAATAGTTGGTGATAATTCTTTATGTACTTTTGTAATCCTAGATACCAGTTTCCTCATCTACACCTGAGGAACAATAATTATGGGTAATAACTGCAATATGGGAAAGGAGAGAGGAACCGGGGAACGTTACAGTACACAATTCCCTGACAACTTGACAAATGCAGACATCTAAACATATTTTTTTTCAAATTGGTTTAGTCACTGCAACAAATCTGTTGCATCACTGTTGCATCAGTCTGTAGTGTAAATAAGCAACCAAGAAAACAGATCGGATGATTTCAAGTACTGGGGCAGTTTATATTCAAGCAGTCAGAAATTCAGGTCAATTATTAGTACTTTCAATGACTAATTTCCTTCCTGGTTTCCATAATCTTTGGTCAACTGCACCTCAATGTTACATTCTTTTCCTTATCCTACATGGTATTCTATTACTATGCCATCATTCCCTGCCTTCCACCCTGTCAATTCCCCTTGGAATCTACGATGACATAATCTGTTATTCTTCCAAATGACAGAACACCTCCCTATCAAAGGGTTACCATTCACCCATAGATCTTCAATTTATTTTAATTTAGAGATACAGCGCAGAAACAGGCCCTTCAGCCCACCAAGTCCACACCAACCAGTGATCCCCGCACACTAAACACTACTCTACACACACTAGGGACATTTTTACACATACACCAAGCCAATGAACTTGCAAACCTCTAAATCTTAGGAGTGTGGGAAGAAACCGAAGATCTTGGAGAAAACCCACACAGTCAAGGGCCTAACGTACATCCTCCATACAGGCAGCACCCGTAGTCAGGATCAAACCCGGATCTCTGGCGCTGTAAGGCAGCAAATCTACCTCTGTGCCACCGTGCCACCCTGATATTATTGAACACATCTATGATGCACTGCTCCAAGACACATATATCCTTCCTTATGTATGGAAATCAACATTAGACAGAATATTCCAGGTATGGTCCATGGACCAAACATTGGTTAACAAGCAGAAAGCAAAGGAGCAGGAGGTTCTGCTGCAGTTGTACAGGGCCTTGGTGAGACCACACCTGGAGGATGCGTACAGTTTTGGTCTCCTAATCTGAGGAAAGGCATTCTTGCCATAGAGGGAGTATAGATAAGGTTCACAAGACTGATAACTGGGTAGGGAGGACTTTCATATGAAAAAGACTAATAAACTCGGCTTGTACTCGCTAGAATTTAGTAGATTGAGGGGGGATCTAACAGAAAACTTACAAATTTCTTAAGGGGTTGGACAGGCTAGATTCAGGAAAATTTTTCCTGATGTTGGGGAAGTCCAGAACACGGTGTCACCATTTAAGGATAAGGGGGAAGTCTTTTAGGACCAAGATGAGAAAAACATTTTTCAACACAGAGAGTGGTGAATCTATGGAATTCTCTGCCACAGAAGTAGTTGAGGCCAGTTCATTGGCTATATTTAAGAGGGAGTTAGATGTGGCCCTTGTGGCTAAAGGGATCATGGGGTATGGAGAGAAGGCAGGTACAGGATACTGAGTTGGATGATCAGCCATGATCATATTGAATGGCAGTGCAGACTCGAAGGGTTCGAATGGCCTACCTCCTGCACCTATTTTCTATGTTTCTATGTCTATGAGGAGAGGAGCACATTTCTAAATGGGAATAGTGCTGAGACTTTGGATGTGCACACTCATTGTTAATGGTGAGTGAAACACTAAGGGAAATGTCTCTTAGGTTTGCTGATTGATGCCGAAGATACAAAACAACTACAAAGAATGGTTGGTAGATTATTATAATTTAGGGCTCGGGAGAGATGCCAAATAAATCTTGATATGAAATCTCAGATCATTCACTTTTATAGGAAGCATATGAATGTAATATTAATTTTGAAGAGTAAGTTAATTAACATTGGCTGAAGTTGAGAGATTTATCAACTTCAGGAGGATTAAGGAATATAGGGAATAAGCAGGAAATTGGAGTTGAGGCCTACAGTCAACTTAGTTTATGATCCCATTGATTGATGTAGCAAACTTAACATGCCTATTCCTGCTCCCAATATTAATGTTGAGCCAGAGTAGTTGATCACAGCCATGATCACAGTGAATTGGCGGTGCTGGTTTCGAAAGGACTGAAAGGCCTACTCCTGCACCTATTGTCTATTGTCAGTAGTTGCTAGGCGATAGTCATTTTGCCCAGCAAAAGTCCTCTTTGAAAGCTGTGCTTTGAATATCTGGGCCCATGACTGCTGTTGCATGAATAGATTGAATTCAAGAACAAAGAACTCTCAATTCTCCTGAGTAGACTTATTAAATGCTGATATATCAGTAAAAGATATTGAAGATTCAATTGGATCATTAAATAACGGAAAAGTTGGAGGCCCTGGTGGTTTAAGTGCTGAATTTTATAAGAAGTTTTATGATCTGATCTCTTCACGTTTACATAAAAATATATAAATATGCTTATAAACACGGAAAGTTACCAGAATCATTAAATGAATCTACATTTACACTTTATCCCTAAAGATGAATAAGATTTGGAAGACCCTGGTCATACAGAGTTCTTTAAACACTGATAAAAAAATATTAACTAAAATTTTTATCTCGGAGGCTAAGTTTAGTGATTAATAACTTAATACATCATGACCAAACAGGTTTTATCCCAAAACACTATTCATCTTATAATCTGGAGACGTCTATTCAATATCATATACTCAAAAAGAGTGAATTATATGAACTAGCTGTCATATCCTTAGATGCTGAAAAAGCATTTGACCAGGTTGATGGCCATATTTATTTAAAATAATGCAGAAATTTCAACTGGGGGATAGATTCTCCAAATGGGTAAAAATCATATACTCAAATCCAACTGCAAGAATATTAAAAAAATCAAATGTTAAACAGCAAAATTTAATCTCTTTAGGGGTTGTAGACAGGGATGCCTGTTCTCACCATTACTATCTGGTAATAAAAACTATTAGCCGAAATGATTAGATCAGAACCAGAAAATATATGGATATAATACCAAACTACGAATAAAATATCTCTACACGCAGATGACATCTTAATTTTATATCACTAAACCGGAGATTAGTATTCCCAATCTAACTTAATGTTATTAACTAAGTTTGGCACATTTTCTGGGTATAGAATTAACTGGAATAAAAATGAAATTAAGCCTATACTGGAATAAAAAATTAAATATACTAGAACAATTCCCACTTAAAATAGTCATGGACAAATTTATATATCTAGGAATTAATGTATCTAAATCCTATAACTGTCTATTTAAATATAATTACCCTCAATTGTTAAATAAACTAAAAAAAAATATTTTATATTGGAAAAACACTAACTATTTCAATGATCGGTAGAATAAATGATATAAAAATGATTTTTTTTTTTGCCACAATTGTTATATTTATTTCAAGCCATCCCTTTATATCTCCCCTAAATTTGTTTTTTTTTTAAATAGATACTTTGGTTAATAGTTTTATTTGGGACTATAAAAATCATCGAATAAGTAAAAAACATCTATAATAATAAATAAAATAAATGGTGGACTAGCACTACCTAAAAATTTCTTATATTAAATTTCTGGGCAGTTCACATTAAGAATATGAATTTTTGGTTGGTAAATTTGGATTATGAGCCAAGCTGACTAAAGATGTAAAAGGAAGACTGTTTGCCTTTTAATGTAGGTTCGATTCTTTTTGCACCAAGGGAAATACAGAAAAAAACGTATGGTGATAACCTATAATTCATAGCAATGGACGTATTTGGAAACAAATAGTTAAGACCCTACATATGGATAATTTGTCACTTTGTTTGCCAATTTATGAATAATCCTTTGTTGAAACCCCTGTATTGGACAAGGGGTTTAGACACTGGAATGATTTACGAATTAAAAGGATAGAACACCTTTACAAGAAGGAACATTTATTTCATTTCAGGAGTTACAGGATATCTATGGATTGTAGTCAAATAAAATATTTAGGTATTTACAAATTAGTAAACTATATTAAGTCAAATACGCAAAAGACTATAAAAATAGAAAACCTGGATTATTAGATGAATTGTTTAATAAGCACCCAAATACAGAACAATTAATAGCGAATATATACAATACTATCTTGGATAGGGAAATCCCCAACTTCGCAAATATATCGAACAAACATGGGAAATGAAATTAGGTTTAACTATAACGAAGGAAACTTGGGAAGAAAGCCTACAATGTATACATCATTGCTCATTAAATGCTAGATATATATTGATACAATTTAAGGTATTACACAGATTACATTATTCAAAAACGAAATTAAATAGAATTTATCCTAACATTTCTCCTATTTGTGATAAATGTCAGAACTTGGAAGCTAATTTAACGCATAGTTTTGTAACATGTATAAAACCTCAATTATTATTGGACAGAAATCTTTAGAGTTATCTCTGAAGTTCTTAAAATTAAACTGGACCCAGATTCCAAAATTAATAATATTAGGATTTCCGGATTCAAATTTAATATAAACCAAAGAAATTTATTGGTTCACTGTTTGATGATAGGGAAAAAATTAATATTGACATTTTGGAAGGGAACATTATCCCCACAATTAAATGTGGACAGTGGAAATGTTGGAGACGTTGCATTTGGAAAGAATCATCTGATTTGTCCTAATGGACAAATTACGAACTCTTTGAACAGATGGTCTCCATATACAGAATATTTGAAGGGGGTAGCTGTTCTTGGCATCACAACTCAAATGGGTACCCGGCAAGATTAGATGAAAATAATTCCTTTTTTGTTTTGATTTGTATACATGTCTCTATTGATATCGTTATTTGAAATTGTGTTATTCACTATTAAGATGTATACTATAATCTTATATATATATATATATATATATATAAACTTTGTTTTAATTAAATATATATAACAATTTTTTTCTCTTTTACTCTTTCTCTCTCTCTATATAATCAAAATTATTATTTAATCACTATTCCTTATTGATTAAAATCTATTCTTTTATTTTTTCTATTTTCTAAAAAATAGAAGTATAAGAATTATTCGTAATAATCCGTTTACTTATATAAGTTGGTTGTGTATTTGAAAAGTTTTATACCGTTGTTATGATGGATTACTTCTAATAAAAAATTATTTATTTAAAAAAATAATAATTTCTCCTGAGTAATTTTGGCAGATGTCCTACTTTTTCTATTCTGGGTTGCTTTATCATTGGCTTCGCTGTCAGCAATCACTCGTTACATCCGCTTTCTCCAGTTCTGAGCGCATGCAATCTCTCTCTCATGCAGGAAGAATAGAGCGGACTCTGTGTCTGCAATAAATATTTTCACATAAATAAAAAACTAAACTACCAAAAGCACTCTGCAGGTCAGGCATCTCATACGGAGGATAAAATGGAGTTAACATTTCAAGTCAATGTTCTTTCATTCAGGATTATTGTAGCAAGATTATTCAGCAGAGCATGAAAATCAGGTTCGCTGGATGGCAAAAGGCGAAAAGAGTGGCAATAAAGGGGGAGAAGGCAGGAGAGTGGGGTTGAGAGGGGAATGTTAGATCAGCTATGATTGAATGGTGGCGTTAGACGTGATGTGCGGAATGTCCTAATTCTTCTTCTATAAGTTATGAAACATATCAGCTTATGTTAGAATTCCTCCATGCTTTAGTGCTGAAATGCCCCTTGCAACATCTATGGCAGATAATCAGTGCACCACAAGCACAGTCCCTTTGGCTTGACCTCTTTGTGGTCCAATGGAAATTTCCGCATCACAATCACTATCAAGCGATCGTGTGCGGTCAGTCCCTGTGTGTGGCCGTCCCTCTCATCTGTATTGGTGGAACCTCCCTCGACGCTAAGTACCGCAGCAATAAGTCCTTTCCAGTCTGAGCCCAACTTGTCCCAGGGTCTTATCGGAGTCTTTCAATTCAAATGTGTAAGAAGGAACTGCAGGTGCTGGTTTAAACAAGGATAGACACAAAAAGCTGAGTAACTCAGCGGGACAGGCAGCATCTTTGGAAGAGAAGGAATGGGTGATTGTTCGGCTCGAGACCCTTCTTCAGTCTGAATCTATTCCCTCTCACTAGGCATCACTTAAGGGGGGTAGTTACAGCAGCTGATTGATGCCAAAGCCTGTTGTCATTGGGAATGAGAATAACTTGAGCACACAATGGGAATCATACATGCTTACAGGAGAATGTCTAACTCCACACAGGTCTGAGCACAATCGCTATTGCTGGAACTGTGAGGGAACTTGACTACCTAGGAGTTATGCCCTGATTTATTGGGCGGCCTGCATATGATGTAATTCAACATATCTCCGTACCTGTGTATCTGTGCTTCACACAACTCACAGGACCAAGAGCAGGAATGCTCCCCAGGCCTACCCCTCCATTCAAATATGATGTAGCTGATCTACCCTGGCTTCAGCTCGCCTCTGTGCCACTTCCCCGTCATCACTCAATTACTTGAACTTACAAATGCTTAACTATCTTATTGGTTCATTGTGGTAAATGGGTGGCTGAACAGGACTGAATGTTCTTGTCATGATCATGGACAGCACAGCAGACTGGTGTCAATTGAACGCTAATCCAGTCGGTTTACCTTCTGTACTAGGCTAAACATTGTTGTCCCGTTATACTAACCACAAAGTGGACACCACAACAACTTGGACACAGCATGAATAGTTTTTTAGTAAAAAGGCAGTCGGTTATACTAACCCACAAAGTCAACAACTTGGAACCAGCATGTATAGTTTTTTTTAGTAATAAGGCAGTACTGCTAGGGGAGGGTAGAATACTGGATCACCATCCCCAACCATGACTCACTGCACATACTGTATTCACTGTCAAATCCGATATCAAATGGCTACATGCTTTGGGTCTCTTGCTCGCCTGTTCTACCAGTCTGACACATTATTTTAAGTAAAGTAGTTAACTGTCTCTCACGTCTTGTGTAAATTATTCCGACACTATATTTGCAGTCAGACAAGAAGTCAATATGGAGCGATACAGTGAGTGGCACAGCTGGTAGAGCTGCTGCCTCAAAGTTCCAGAGACCCAGGCTCAATCCTCAGCTTGTGTGTTGTCTGTGTTGTTTTATTGGGTACCTGCTGTAGGTCCAGTGAGAAGCGTTGTTTTGCACAGAGCCCAGGCAGGGGGGGCGGTTTACAAGTGTCACCAAGTAACAAAGTTACATAAATGAAACAAACCCCCCCCCCCATTGTTCTTGGGTGCCACCTCCCCCTTCACCGAGTGCCCATTGTTTAGGTGACCCTCCTCCCGGTTACCGCCATTTTTGCTCTCGCCAGTCCACCTTGCACTCAGTCCCTCCTCGGCTTCTGCAGCGCGGTTACCGTCGATGCCAGTGACTCAGGGCCAATTTGGAGTCCGCGTGGCGAGCCCGGCCTACCGAGCAGGTCCTCTGTCATCGGTTGACAACGGCTGATCTGGGCCTACCGGGCCTGTGACTGTGTGGGCTTCCTCTGGGTGCTCAGATTTGTTCCCATATCTATAGACATGTAGGATTATAGGTTAATTGACCTCTGTAAATTGTACCATTTACGCAGGGCCAGTCTCACCCTGGTCATTTCTTCTTTTCTCCTAACCCATCAGGCAAGAATTACAGAGGGTTCAAAAACTCAAAACTCCACTTCCGGAATCAGGTAAAGTTTGTCCCAGCTGTTTCAGGCAACTGAACTGGCCTCTTCATCAGCAAGGGTACGCTTCTTACATTCCCATCGACCTCATTGGAGTCCTTTGAACAATCTTTAATTGTACTTTATCAGACTTCAATGTTGTGTCATTTGTATTAAATGTTATATATTTTACCTGTTACTGTGGAGGTCTTGAATTGTATTCATGTATAGTCTTTTCTTTGACTGTTCAGCATCGAAACAAAAGCTCTTCACTGTCCTCAGTAATTGTGACTATAAATAATAATCTAAAAAAAACAAAACTAAACTTGTGTAACAGCAATTGGCCTAGACACGGTGGGCTGCAGGGCCTATTTCCACGCTGAATTTTTCAATCCTTGTGACTGCGTGGTTTACTCCGTGATCTTCGGGGTTTCCTCCCACAACTCCAAAGACATACAGATATGTAGATTAATTGGCTTGGTATAATAATACATTGTCCCTTGTCGTGTGTGCAGGATAGTGTTAATTTTAGTTTAGTTTAGTTTAGAGATACAGCGTGGAAAACAGGGCCCTTTTGGCCCACTGGGTCCCTCGCCGACCAGCTATCCCTGCCCATTAACACGATCCTAATACCACTAGGGACAATTTTTTATATTTAACACCAAGCCAATTAAACCTACATACTTGTATGTCTTTGGAGTGTGGGAGGAAACCAAAGATCTTGCATAAAACACATGCAGGTCACGGGAGAAAGTACAAAACTCCGTACAAACTGCACCCGTAGTCACTGTAAAGGCAGCAACTCTAGCCACTGCACCGCTGTGCCGCCCTTAATGTGCGGGGATCTCTGGTCAGTGCGACTCGGTGGGCCGAAGGGCCCCGTTTCCATGCTGTATCTTTAAAACTAAAGTAAAATGAAACTACAATCAATCAGTTTAACTTTGTCTGAAATATGCATAATGCTCTTCAGGGAAGTGGATTCCAGATTCGCTGTGCTTTGAGAGCAAACATTTCCATGCTTTTACACTTGTATCCCGGTACACTGACAAATTAATATATTAAACTAAACTGATTTTCTCTCTGCACTGTAATCAGTTCAGCATCTATATAATTAAAAATTCTGATTTTGACCACTTCCTGTTGCACTGCATATTGATTTTAGAAAAGAACGCTACCACGTCGGCTGTGATTTTTGGCCATCTTACTCCCTCCGCTTGAGCAGGACAAGAGGATTTTTCCCATTGATGAAAAAATAAAAGACATTGATGTTTAAAAAATGTTGAGATTCTCCCTCCTGTCAATCACGCCATGAAGGCCCACGCCCCTTTCCAGAGGGACAATAAAACCCGAAGTGAGGAGGTGCCTCAGTTCTCTGCAAGATGGGGGGGAGCGAATGGTCACGATTCTCTCAGTCTGAGCTATCAATAACACTGAACACATGTCTAATAAACTGTGAGTGGTTTTACTGACCTGTGAGGGCGCTTAATGTGGATGGAAAAAGTAGTTTGCAAATGAAAAAGTGTGTTTGGTTGAAAATGCAAAAGTGTGTTTTGGTTTTGAAAAAGCTGGAAGTTGCCTTTGGTTTGAAAATGCTACAGTTGCCTTTGGTTTGGTTTCGACAATGCTACAGTTGCCTTTGGTTTGGTTTGAAAATGCTACAGTTGCCATTTGGTTTGGTTTGAAAATGCTACAGTTGCTTTTGGTTGGGTTTTAAAAATACTACTGTTTGCCTTTGGTTGCTTTTGAAAATGCTACAGTTGCCTTTGGTTGGTTTGAAAATGCTAATGTTGCCTTTTTGTTTTGGTTTGAAAATGACAGTTGCATTTGGTTGAGTTTGAAAATGCCTACAGTTGCCTTTGGTTGGGTTTGAAATTGCTCACAGTTGCCTTGGGGGTTTGAAAAATGCTTGACAGTTGCCTTGGGGGTTTGAAAAATGCTAAAGTAGCCTTAGGTTTGTTTTGAAAATGCTAAAGTATCCTTTGCCTTTGGTTTGGTTTGAAAATTGCAAAGGTTGCCTTGCGGGTT
This sequence comes from Okamejei kenojei, assembly GCA_035221665.1. Taxonomy (NCBI): domain Eukaryota; kingdom Metazoa; phylum Chordata; class Chondrichthyes; order Rajiformes; family Rajidae; genus Okamejei; species Okamejei kenojei. The sequence continues at coordinate 4,106,305 of CM069134.1, forward strand.
TGAAAATGCTACAGTTGCCTTTGGTTTGGTTTGAAAATTATACAACGTTGCCTTTGGTTTTGTTTGATAATGCTAAAGTTGGCTTTGCTTGGTTTTGGTTTAAAAATGCTACAGTTGCCTCTGGTTTGGTTTGAAAATGCTACAGTGCCTTGCCTAATTGAAGTTGCCTTGCCTAATTGAAGTTCCTTGAATAAATTGAAGTTGCTTTGCCTAAATGAAGTTGCCGTGCCTAATTGAAGTTGCCTTGCCTAATTGAAGTCGCCTTGCCTTCTATATAATTAAAAGTCTAATCTTGACCACTTCCTATTTGTGCTGTATATTGATTTTAGAAAAAAAACACTACCAAGTATGGCTGTTAATTTTGGCCATCTTGCTCAGAGTCCCATCAGGTGATGAGGATTTTTCCCATCAATGAAAAATAAAAGAGTTATTAGTGTTTAAAAATTGTTGATTGAGATTCTCTCTCCTGTCAATTACGCCATGAGGCCAATGAAGGAGAGGGCGGGACCATAAACCCAGAAGTGTGTGGGGCGTGGCTCAAGTCTCTGCAAGATGGGAGAGGGAGAGGGTCATGACTCTCTATCTTTAGTGGCCTTGCACCCTGCTTGAAATGGTATGAAACTGCACTTGAATTTGGTGGCCTTGCACCCTGCTTGAAATGGTATGAAACTGCACTTGAATTTGACGGCCTTGCACCCTGCTTCAAGTGGTCTGCACTTGACTTTAGTGGCCTAGCACCTGCTGATGTGGTTTGGTTTTTGGTATGACACTGCACTTGAATTTGGTTGCCTAGCACCCTGCTTGAAGTGGTATGAAACTGCACTTGAATTTGGTGGCCTTGCACCCTGCTTGAAGTGGTATGAAACTGCACTTGAATTTGGTGGCCTATCACCCTGCTTGAAATGAAATTTCAAGGAATAGCCGTGAATCAACTGCCAGCCCACCAACCTTGAGTGAGTGAGCTGCCAGCACAACAGGCTTGAGTGACTGAGCAGTCAGCCCACGAATCTATGTGGCCCACAATGTCCATACTAGCCCTCTGGAAACCAGTCCCTTCAGCCCACAAGTTCCATACTAGCGCTTCAGGAAGCATCCCCCCCCCCCCCCCCCCCCCCCCCACGTAGTCTAGTGTATACTAATTTTGTGCTTAGTTATTGAAATAGCAGCCAGGCAATATCAGTTTCAATGCCACCATGAAAGCTGGAGAATTAAATTAGAGCATAAATATACACAGGAATGTTTAATAAGCCCCAGTATCATAATAAATATCATGAAATGGCCAGGTTGTTGGGTTCATTCATATCCTTTACCTGCTCTAGACATATGTGTGATTGATATGGCATGTCTTCAATTCAGGCACATTTCAATTCAGGCACCGTTATCTACCTGGAACAGTATCTTTCATTTCTTTGACTTTCATTGTATGCAAACATTCTCAATGGGTACTTTGCTTTATTCACTTTGTTTCAGTTCTTCCTGTTCTTCTCCCCCTGTGATCAATATCATGGCTTTTGAACTGTCAAACACTCCTTGATGCATTGCATATGAAAAAGGGGGGGAACTATGGTCAGCCTGTATGATTGTAGTGGACGTCAAGTGCATTCTTTCATTACAGTCCTGCATGCTAGTCAATATCCCTCTGCACGAGGATTACTGTGATTCATCTTTCCCACTGTTGACATCCCCTCTCTTAAACTGGGAGTTCACTATTTGCACAGTTTAAAAGCATGGTTATTTTCCTATTGTGATGCTGGTGGTTGTGCGGATTTAAAAGTCGGTGTGGGGCTTGTAGATTTTGATAGACGCACTGAAAGGTTTCTGAAGATGGGTCTCGACTCGAAACGTCACACATTCCTTCTCTCCAGAGATGCTGCCTGTCCCGCTGTGTTTACTCCAGCATTGTGTGTCTATCTTCGATTTAAACCAGAATCGGCAGTTCCTTCCTACACTGACAGGTTTATGTTTGTTGCTGGCTGACCCCCTGCAACTCAAATGTAGTATACAATCCTGTCATGGACTAGTAGTACTTCAGACTTTGGTTCTGCCAGTTATGCATCAATCTTCTCCCCATATTGCCACATCTCAGACAATACAAGTTGCAGCCTCCCGGCCCAAAGCTATCCCATCCCAGTCTCCCTCTTACTTCCTGTAATCTATCTTTTCTCACATGCCATTCAAATCCAGATTCTCCTGTTACTACTAACATTTGGGGGTTACAGTGGTAAATTAACTGACAGTATATCTTTGGGGGTGTCAGGGCAAGCCAAAGAGCAAGGGAACACCTACATAGTCACAATAGAATGTGAACCCACATAGTCTACACTGAAGCCATCATCAAACACTGTGTATTGGAGTTGGCGCCAACAGCAAGCAGCATTAATACGTAACCATGCCATTTGTTTCAATTGATTTCTGAAAAACTGGGATATGTTCACCAACTTGATTAGTTACAGATTTAGACAGCTTTATAGTTCTTCCAGTGTCTTAATATTAGGTCATAAGTTCATAAGTTCTAGGATCAGAATAAGGCCATTTGGCCATCAAGCCATGCTCTGCATTCAATCATGGCTGATCTATCTTTCCCATCTCAACCCCATTCTCCTGCCTGCTCTCCATTAAACCCTGACATCCTTAAGGGCCTGCCCACTTGGGCGAACCTAATCGCGAGTTCTGGCGAGTTTGGCCCTCGACTCATACTCGCAGCATGGTTGACACGAGGTCGTAGGAGGTCTTCGTAACTCTCCTTCATGCTCAAGAGTGGTCTCCGCATATACTCAAGGCCTCAGTTAGGTTCACGGCATTTTTTTCAAAATTTAAACAATGCCCGCGAGTTTAAAAGGTCGCCATGGAAACAATTGATTACACTTTTTACGCGTAGGTATGTTTCGTAGTTTTAGGTCGTATAGGTCGGCATGTTTGTTGTAGGTAATCGAGGGTAGTCGAAGGTGGTCGTAGATAATCTTCATCATAGTCAAAGGAGGTCGAAGGAGATGGATGGAGGTCATCTTCACTCTCCCTATTCGGTGTCCAATTTTCCAAAGTTAGTCATAGCTAGTTGTAGCTAGTCGAAAACTGGTCTTCAACATAGTCGAAGGAGGTCTTCTACATAGTTGAAGGAGGTCTTCAACATGTCATGTTTTCAAATTTTTCTAAACTCGCCAATTAGGTCATCCAAGTGGGACAGCCCCTTTACTAGTCAAGAATCTGTCAAACTCCGCCTTAAAAATATCCATTGACTTGGCCTCCACAGCTGTCTGTGGCAATGAATTCAACAGATTCACTACCCTCTGACTAAAGAAATTCCTTCTCATCTCCTTTCTAAAGGTACATCCCTTTATTTCTGAGGCTATGGCTATGGCGTCTGGTCCTTCCTAGTTCTCCCACCATATGGAAACATCGTCTCCTCATACACTCTATCCATGCTTTTCATTATTCGGTAAGTTTCAATGCGGTCGCCCTCATTCTTCTAAACTCCAGCGGGTGCAGGTGCAGTGCCGTCAAACATCATCATATGTTAAAACAATATTCCTGGGTTCATTTCTCGTCAAAACCTCCTCTGGACCTCTCCAATGCAAACACATCCCGTCCCATATATGGGGCCCAAACTGCTCACCATACTCCAATGCGATTGATCAGTGCCTCATAAAGCCTCAGCATTACATCTCTGTTTTTGTTTCTTTATCCTCTTGAGTCATAATTACATTACCTTTGCCTTCCTACTACTCATTCAATTTGCAAATTTAACTTTGTGGGAATCTGCACCCAGCACCTACAAGTCCCTATGCACCACTGATTTCTGAATTCCTCCCATTTAGAAAGCAGTCTACACCTTTATTCCCACAACCAGAATGCATAACTCCACATGCCCTGCGTATAATCCATGTGCCACTTCTCTGCCCACTCTCAACCTGTATGGAGTACTTCGCAGAGTCCCTTGTTTTCCCAACACTATGCCCTCCACCTATCTCTGTATTATTGCAATGCTAGCATTTATTTTAGAGAGGGCTCGAGACAAAACAGGGATATGTAATGCTGATGCTTTATTTCCCTACTTGCTTAGTCAACATAGAAAGGACATTTCTCATTTCATGCTTCATTATACAGCCAGCTTTTTCTTAATGTATTAATTCCGTGGTGGCAGCTTCACCTGACAATGGAAAGTATTACTGCTGTCCTAAATGAGGAGGCAAGTCTTCTGCATTTTTTGTAACTTTTATTTGTATCAAAAAAAAAATTTCTATCACGAAAAATGTATTTGTTTACGTACAAGATCAAAATTAATAAAAAACGGTGGTGACATATCCATCACCAAATTACTAATTCACCAATTAGGCAGACATGAATTCCAAACACTATTACAAATAGATAATAAGTACCACACAACCTGGTAAAGGGGAAGCAAAATGGCTTGGGCAAAGCCATGTTCTTATGGCGCTGTGACTCGTGGATGGCCAAGCAGCAGCCTTTGGATTGGTGGGTCTGCAGTCATACATTGGATAAACTGGTAAGAACACGAATCTTAACCACTAGAAGTGCATTTGGAACTAAATAGGTTCTTACGACTATCAGTTACTTGCACGCCTCGAACTGTAACCTAGTTTTGTCATTCAAGGTTTGCTGCATAACAAATTCCACAGCTGCCGTCAAGTGGGATTTGAGCAGATTTCATCTGCAATCATTGATGCAGAGAGTAGGGCGGCACGGTGGCGCAGAGGTAGAGTTGTTGGCTTACCAGCAGAGACCGGGTTCGAGCCGGACTACAGGTGCTGTCTGTGCTTGAGTTGGAGTTTGCATGGTCTTCCTTGACCGTATGGGTGTTCTCCTGGTGCTCCGGTTTTTCCCACACTACAGAGATGTAGGATTGTAGGTAAATTGGCTTCTGTAACTTATATGGTTGTCCCTGTGTGTAGGGACAGGGCTAGAGTGTTTAGTCCGTAGCTCCCTGTGAGTAGTCCCCCCCCCCCCCCCCCCCCCCCCCCCCCCCCCCCCTGTAACATAGGTAATGGAAATGGCAAGTCGTGAGAAGTATGTTGCCCTTTCATCGGAGAAGTCAGAGACAGGACGTCCGTTGAGGCTTTATAGACTTTGATTAGATGATTTGGAGAAATGTCTGCAGTGCTAACAGGAAGGCTCTGAAGCGTGGAAAGGATGCAACAAATGGTTACCAAAAACGGATTAGTATTAGATAAAGGGGAGGGAGGTTGGAAAAACTATAATGAATTTTCCCTGGAATTGTTGGCGGTTGAGGTGAGACCTGATAGGGGGTATTTTGGATTGTGAGTGCATAGATAGGGTAGACAATCAGACCTGTTCCCAGAGTGGAAATGCAATGATATGTTGGTACAGGTTGGTGAGTGCATGGATATGTTGCCAGGCCAGTGGAAGTGCAGGTAACAACATTGCAGATACAAGCAGTGGCATTTTAGAGCTTTTAGACAGTGCATCAGTATGCAGAAGGAGGGATATGGATTTCAAATAGAGGCAGACGAAATCGGCTTAACTCAGCATTGTTAGTGCAGATTAGTAGACTGAAGGTCCTGTTCCTGTACGTATTGTTCTATGTCATTACGGCTTTCATTACATTGAGGCAAAATTAAGATTGAACTGTGATTTCTTAATATTAACCAGGGGAATCACTGTGGTCAAGATTTAAAAGAAATATAAGCCACCGTGACATTGTTCTGAATATTAATTACCATTTATTTCAGAGCGTTTAGAGTTGCTGTTTACAGCACCAGAGACCTGGGGTTCCATCCTGACAACGGTGCTGTCTGCACAGAGTTTGTACGTTCTCCCCATGTCATGCGTGGATTTTCACCAGAGATCTTGAGTTTCCTTCACACTCCAAAGACGTACAGTTTGTGGTTAATTGGCTTGTAAATGTAAAATTGTCTCGTGTGTGTTGTTGGATACTGTTCAATTTCAATTCAATTTAATGTCATTGCACAGATACAAGTATGGGTACATACAAAATGCCAGTTTAGCGCCAGTTCGTCAGTAATAGCAATATATAATAGATACAGAATGCAGACAATGTGGACGGAGAGACTGGAGAATCTATCGGGGGGACTTCCATGTTCAGCAGCGTGATGGTGTTGATTATAGAAGCTGATCCTATCCTACTAGGTGCGGGACCTGAGGTGTTTCTGCAATGTATCTCTAAAACTAACCTAAAGTAAACAATTCCAGACCCATAAATTCTGGAAATATTAGCAGGTCAGGCAAACATTTTATCTGGAGGCACATAGGGATGAAAAGCCAACAGATGCTACCTGATTGCTATAATTGCTGCATCAGTTGGTTTTTGCTCCGTATATGACCTGAACTGACAACGCTTTTCTTCCCTGATATGTTCACATTTTCTTTCCGCCGGTGTGCTGCTGACTGCAGAATGTTTCAGTATTTATGTTGGGAATAGTTTAGTCTTTTCTGTGTTTTTTTTTTAAATATATCATATTCTAGAATCTGCAGGTTCTTTTGAATATTCATATTATTCGGTACACGGGACGTGAGGCACGACGGACTGAGCAATCTGAACCCAAGCACCAAGTTGTAAGCGGGCTCTGAATTATGCACATCATCAAGACAGCCTCCACTCTCCCACGCCACCCATTGGCTGTGGGACGGGTGGGGCGGCATGCGGGACAATGTTCATCCTCACAGTAGATGTGATGGACACGGGGAGTATGGGACCAATCCGCTGACAAGTCCCGCCCCCGGCACACGTCAAGTCCGTTATTGGGACTTTTTGTTGAGCGGCAGTGGGTTCATTGGCTTGTGGGTGACGCCACCCTTTGTGTAGGTGTGATTTTCGACAGAGTAGAGGCCATTCAGTGAGTTTGCATTTAGGTGATGCAGTTTTTGGTTCTTGGGTTTTAGGCATCGGCATTTCGGTTAGTTTGCATTGAGGCCATCCAAACTTTCGGTTAGTTGGCGTTTTCGTCTCTTCGAATACTCTTTCGGTTTTTGGCTTTTGGCCTCATTTCCATTCGGTTCTTTGGCTAGCAACTCTTGGCTTCGGTTCTCGTCCGTCGCCTCCACGTCCGCACATGATTATTCTGCATCCTTATTTTAATTCTGACTCGCACCTTTTTTAAAAACAGTTTGTTTGCGCAAATTGAATTTGTATGTCAAGGTGGCTGTGCTGCCCAATTGTTTGCTTACGTCTTCTTAAAAAGAAAGTTTGTGTTCACAAATGAATTTTGGTTGTCTGATGGCTGCTTGGTGCCCAATTGTTCGCATCTTATTTGTTTCAAAAAGTTTGTGTTCACAAAAATGAATTTTGGTTGTCAGGTGGATAACTTGCTGCCCACTTGTTTACCTGCATTTTTAATAAAAAATTTGTGTTCAAACCTAACTTTTGTTTGTCAGGTGGCTGCTTGCTGCCTAATTGTGTGCCTCGCTTTTTTTAAAGAAGAGTTTTTGTTTCACAATGATTTTTTTTTGTCAGATGGCTGCTTGTCCCAATTGTTGCCTTACCTTATTTTTAAAGTTTTTTTCACAAAAGCAAAATTTGGATGGCAGGTGGTGCTTGGAGCCCAATCGTTTGCCTACTTTGTTTTTTAAAAAGGTTTGTGATTCAAAAATGACTGTTGTTTGGCGATGGTGTGTTCACATTGTGTGCCTCAGCTGTTTCAAACAGTTTGTGTTACAAAATGGAATTTTGGTTGTTCAGGTGGCTGCGGCCCCCCAATTGTTTGCCACGCCTTTTTAAAAGAGTTACTGTTCACAAATGGATTTTGGTTGTCATGTGGCTGCGGCATTGGTTGCCTCGCATTTTTAAAGAGGATTTTTGTCACAAATGAATTTTGAATGTCAGGTGGGCGCCTGCTGCCCAATTGTTTGCTCGCCATTGTTCAAAATGCTTGTGTTCACAAAATGAATTTTAGTTGCAGTGGTGTTGCGCAGCCCAATTGTTTTCCCTCATCTTTTTTTTTTAAAGTGGTTGTTCCACATGAAATGTTTGTTGTCATGGTAGTGTTTGCTACCCCAATGTTTTCCGCGCCTTTTTTTTAATGTTTGTGTTCACAAAATGGAATTTTTTTGTCAGGTGGCTGCGGCCAATTTTTTGCAATGCAATTTTTAGAGAGTTTGTTTTTAGAAAATGAATTTTCATTGTCGGTGTCTGCTTGCTGCCCAATTGTTGCCCTGCCTTTGTTTCTTTTAAATATTTGTGTTCACAAAATGAATTTGGGTTGTCAGGTGGCTGCTTGCTACCCAATTGTTTGCCTCACCTTATTTTAAAAAAGTTTGTCTTCACAAAATTAATTTTGGTTGTCAGGTGGTGTAAAGTTTGCTGCAATTGGTGCCTTCGCCTATTTTAAAGAAGTGTTGTGTTCACCATATTGAATTTTGTTGCAGGTGACTGCTTGCAGCCCAAATGTTAGCTTGCCTGTTTTTAAAAACGTTTCTGTTCTCAAAGAATTTGCGTGTGAGGTGGCTGCTGCTGCAATTGTTTACCACTTCTTTTTTACAAACAGTTTTTCGTACACAAACTTTCTATTGGCTGCCGTTTTTTATAATTTTCAGTTTTCATCAAAATTACAATAAATATAACCCAACCAATATATAATACCTTATATTCATTCATCCTATACATA
>CM069134.1:4115404-4162308 GCA_035221665.1 Okamejei kenojei
GGGGGGAGAGGGAGGAGAACGAAGAAAGGGAAGGGATATAGAGATAGAGAGAACATTGAAGAGAGAGAGAAAATGATAAATATTCTAGCGATAGAGAAAGGAGAAAGGAGTGAAAGGATAGAAGAGGAGAAAAAGAGAGCAGATATTGAAGATAGAGAGAGAAACAAAGAGAAGAAAACGAAAGAGAGCGCCACTCAGAGAACTAAGGAGAGAGGCGAAAGCAAACGAGAGCGAGCCCAAGCGCGAGAGAGAGCATAGAGAGCGAGAGAGAGAGCAGCGATAGCTGAAAGCAGGGCGCGAGCCTCCAGGAGACGCAGGCGACTCCAGACCGCTAGCGCACACGAGACGCCGTCCCGACGAGAGGAGTCCCAGTGCAGAGAGAATGATAGTGCGTTGCACAAAGCAGGAGCGCAGAGAGCGCGCGGGTGGGCAACAGAGAGAGAAAAAGAGGCCGGGGCGGGCATGTGGCTTTCTTTTTTTTTTCATTTTTCCTTCTTCTTCTCCCTGTTTTTCCTTTTCCTTCTTTCTTTTCCCCCGTCCCCCATTCCCTCTCTCTCTCCCCCTGTCTCTCTCCTCCCAACCTCTCCCCCTCTTCTTCCTCCCCTTCACTCCATCCTCTCTCTCCCTCTCTCTTTCCCCATACTCATCTCTCTCTTCTCTCTCTCTCTCTCTCTTCGCTCTCTCTCTCTCTCTCTCTCTCTCTCTCTACTTCTCTCTCTCTCTCTCTTCTTCTCTCTCTCACTCTCTTCTCTCTTCTCTCTCTCTATCTCTCTCTCTCGCTCTCGCTCTCTGCTCTCGCTCTCGCTCTCGCTCTCGCTCTCGCTCTCGCTCTAGCTCTCGCTCTCGCTCTCGCTCTCGCTCTCGCTCTCGCTCTCGCTCTCGCTCTCGCCTCTCGCTCTCGCTCTCGCTCTCGCTCTGCACCTCTCGTCTCTTCCCCAAGCTGCTGAGAATGTTCTCCCGTTCCAACGTCGGCTGTTGAACCCCAAATTTTAATTGTACCACTGGCCATGAAGATGGATCCAAGAGGAGGAAAAGGGGGTCCATTGGAGAAGGGAAAAGGGACCATCATTGGAAGGCAAGGACTCCTTCCCCTGGAAGAACGCTGTGAGGCGGAGGTGACGGAAGAAGTGCTCAAAATAGTGGCGGTGCGGAACTCCTGAAGGATGGGAACGGAGGGGCACAAAGGTGAGGCCTCTGCTGAGGACAGACCGTTCTGTATCTGAGAGGGAGAGGTCAGGGGGATGTGTGAACATAACAGCACGGGAATGGGGTTGGGGCCGGAGGAAGGCAGATGAGTGGATGGGTTGGGCAAGTCTGGTGGTGGGGGGTGGTGGGTGGTCAGGGGGTCGGGGGGGGGAGGTGTATGAGGACTTCACTGTGGGGGGGAAGGCGGGGGTACATGGTTTGAGAGGAATGGGGAAAGACCCAGTGATCAGCACTGAGGTTACCAGGGTCGGATGACTAGAACTAGACCAGCGCAGCCAAACTCAGGGGAGTGGGTAATGTCTGAGCGTGGAAGCTCAGGCCCAGTGCTGTGATCTCCAGGCTCGCAGGTAAGGCGCATGGGACTGCGGGCTGCTGGCGAGGGTGGTGGAGATGTTTTTTTAGTGCCTAGGGTCAGCCGGCGAAGAGGTAGGAGTCCCGGTCGGCGGAGATGGTCTGATGGGGCGATGGAGGATCGACGGTACGGTGAGGCAGCTATGAGGGTGAATAGGTTCCCTAGATCTCGAGGCCCTAAACTTAAAGCTTGTCTGCTTATACATAAATCCGTTCTCCTTGCATTGGTTCCCATTGGTTCCCGTTCCCCTGCCCTGTTAGTTTAAACGTGTCCTTTTCCTACCTCTCTTTTCCTGTTACTGGCATACATTCGGCTTCCACGTTGTTGACTCAACCCCCTCATTGTTTAGTTTAAAAAACCCAGCCGTGTAGCACTAGCCAGAATGTCAGTCCCCTTCCAATTAGCTAGGTATAAATGTAAATTGTCCTTAGTGGGGTGTAGGATAGTGTTAATTGTGGGGGATCGCACGTCGGCACGAACTCAGTGGGCCGTAAGAATGGGCTGTTTCCGTGCAAAAACTAAACAAATCCTATTTGATCAATTTAGCCTATCTATTTCTTGAGCATAGTTCTACAAAATGGAACAATCTTGCGATACTTCTAATCATGGAATTGCTTTTATTGAGTTGGTACCTCCCTGATTCACCACATTCATTCCTTGGAGCACTGTCGAAGTCTCCTCTCTCTCGATGAACTCCTCTCTCTCTCTCGATGGCGGACTCACTCCTCTCGATGGTACTCTGGTTTGGGTCCTCCCCTCCTCGGTGAGCGAGTAGTACTTGGTCCATGTGGCGAGCCGGGCCTGCCTTCTCTCAGCTTTCTTTACCGCCCCCCCCCCTCCCCCCCCACAATAAGTCTGAGAAGCTCCCAACCTGAAGTGTCACCTGTTCTATGTATTTAGGGATTCTGCCTGACCCGCTACTCAGTTACTTTGTGTTCATGCTTATTTTTTATTACATTTAAATTTTGCTTAATGTTGGGAATAAAGATAAAACAAACACTGTATGTTTTCAGAAACCATTCAGTCAGAGAACTGGCTTTCCTGTGTTTTTGTTGAGCTATTATTTGGACATGCATTTCCATCATGTTATTCTGGTGTAAAAAAAAACGTTGCCACGGTCCTCTATGCTGATCTACATGTTATTTAAAAGGCATTCAATGTAACTAGTTCAAAGCTGAGTAACCTCCATCATCCTCGCCTCACAGTTGATGATTAACCCCATCAACCAGGTAGTCTGTAGAAACACGGAAAAAATGTAGATGCTGGTTTACAAAATACTGGATAGTGGTTTGATCAATTTCCCTCCTGGGATATATAAAGTTCCATTGTATTATCCATATTGTATGGTATCATAAATCAGCGTTTCATTTCAATAACCATTCCCTGGAGTTCATAGGTGGGTGACATTGCGGGTCTTTAGCTTGTGCGGGTGGTGGGATGAAAAAATTTGGAAGGGAGGAGGGTCAAGACAAAGCCGGGGGCATGTAATAGTGGAAACGGATTTTACAAGGATGTAACCTGAAACTAGAGGGTGTGAGCGAAGCGATAGGGAGAGGTTGAGAGATTGCTGGGTCTCTATTTTCCATGGAGCGTAGGAGGATGAGGGGAGATCTTATAGAGGTGTATAAATCATGAGAGGAATAGATCGGGTAGGAAGATGCACAGAGTCTTTTACCCAGAGTAGGGGAAAGGAATCAAGGACCAGAGGACATATGTTCAATGGTGAAGATGGAAAAACAAGATTTAATAGGAATCCAAGGGGTAACTTTTTCAAACAGAGGGTTGGAGGGTGGTGTTTTTGGTAAGGAACAAGCTTACAGAGGAGGTAGTTGAGGCTGGGACTATCACCGTTGTTTAAGTAGAAACAGTTGTTACATGTTACATGGATAGGACAGGTTTGAAGGGATATGGACCAAGCGCAGGCAAGGGGACTAGGGTAGTGGGTATTTTAGGGACATTGTTGGCTGGTGGGGGATGGATGCGTTGGGCTGAGGGCCTGTTTTTCCACACTGTATCGCTCCTATGATTTTATGATAGTTAAGAGGGGGTTTTGATAGGACAGATAATTGGACAGAAGGCCAGAAATGAAAAAAAAACAGCAGAACAACAGAAAGTTTTGTTGGTTAAAGGGAAGGTGAAGAGAGAAATAGGTGCAAAGTCCCTGTGGGGCACAGTGGAGAGACGGGGGGAAGAAGATGTGTGTGGGGGTTGGGGGGGTGTGGGGGTTGTGGGGGGGAAGGAGTGGGGGGTATTTACCAGGTGGGGGGGTGGCCTTCCTGTAGAAGGAGAAGGGAGTGATGAAGGAAGGTTCTGAGTGGACATCGGTATTGTAGAAGGGTAGTAGGTAGTACAAAAAAAAACTGGTTTTTACCAGTGTGGCTTATTCTTACATCAAGCAGGGCAAACATAGTCTCTAGCGGGACCATTTCGCTGATCACTTATATTTTGGTCTGCCACTGGCCTACTGTATCTCCCAGGTTTTGGTAAACATTGTAAGCCCTCATCCTATTCCCATACTGGCCTTTATCCTGGGCCTCTTCTCTTCTACTATTGACAGTGAATGGCCACAAGCAAACTCGAGTATACACGCATGTCATATTATTCCACTTGGTTAGCTTATAACCCTATTGGTATGAACATTGAATGAAATCTCCAACTTTAATTAATGCATTCCTCCTCCATTATTTCCTCCCCCCCCCCCCCCCCCCCACCCCCCCCCCCCCCCCCCCCCCCCTATGCCCAACTGGACTCACACCTATTCTCCCCTTCACCTCCAGTTTCACGCCAGCATTTCCCCAGCTTCACATCACAACTCTTCAATCCTTTTGTCTCACACCATTACATCTTTTGTGTTTCATCCATCCATCTGCCTATCAACCCCCGCCTCAATTACATCTATCCAGCTATTACTTGAGATTGACGCAAGGAACTAGAGTAACTCAGCAGGTCAAGCAGAATCTCTGCAGGAAAGAAATAGGCAACGCCACCAATTCCTTTTCTGGGGCGATGCTGTCTGATCCGCTGAGTTTACGCAGCTTTTTAGAGTCTATCTTCAGCTAAAAAACCAGCATCTGCAGTCCCTTCCTACCCAACCAGCTATTACTTGCCGTGCCACTCTGCTCTCCCAACTTTCTTTCCCCTCTACCACAATCAGTCGGAAGAAGTGTCCTGACGTGAAAGGTTACCTATCCATGTTCTCCAGAGATGCTGCCTGACCCGTTGAGTTGCTCCAGCACATTGCATCTCTTTTTTTATACTCGTTCGCTTGTTCTTTTTTGTCCACTTGCATTTGATTCCCATGAGGCACTGTTTGCTAAGCATTAGTGTAAACCAGGCATATGCCGTGAGTAATTACTCAGCGAAGGCAGTCAGTCGGCTTTAAAAAAATCTTGAGAACCGCACATGGGCAGATTATTCTCCTCTCCGTGAGCTGTCAGTCGGCTTTTAATAATATTTAAAAACCGCGCATGCGCAGATTGTTCTCTGCTCCGGTAGACAGTCGACTTTTATAAAGTAATTAGTCTTCAAATGTCTTATCTCTTAAAAAGCTATTTAAAAATATATAGCTCAAAGAAATCTACTTACCACATTATTTGTCCACGATCTCTATTCTTCTGTCTTTGTTTCTTAAGATACTCTTAAGATAATGACAACCCATGTTTGGAAAACCCACCAAGAAACTTGCGCTGCGCATGTGGGGTTTGCTGCTGAGCAGCACATGCATGCAGTCACTGGTGCAAAGGCAGAATTTCAGCTGCCTTCATAGACCGTTGTCATTGAAAGGCTTGAAGCAGCATCAACGACACGTGAGCTGCACATATTTTTGCGTGTTACATGTGCTGAGGATGAAAGGCACAGATCGATCTCTTAGGTAGGCATAATTTACCCGTGCCATTACTATTTATATTTAATAATTACCATTTTATAATTTAGTCAGGGTAGACGCTGCCTACCTTGCCTACCCTGCTGCCACGTGCCTGATGTAAACCTTTTTCATATTCTTCCATATTCTTTCCGCACAATGTTTATTTGCACTTGCTGACGAGCTTCAAGATGACTAGAAATTAACATTTGGTGCATTAACATTTATGAATGTTTACATAAAAACTTGTGGATTTATTCAATTTTTAATAACTGGTTCTTATTCTTAAACCTATAATTATATCATCACAGCTAACTATATAATGGGAGCTTAAGGGAAGATTTTTTAACTTTTTATAAATTAATGGTTGAATACCAGATTCAAGAGAGTCAAATGTGTTTGATTATCATGTGTACCGCAAATAGAAGAATGTAGTTCTACTTGCAATTGCTTAGCGGATCCTTAAATACAACGCACACAATAAATATAACAGTAGATGCAAAAAATAAATAACCATAACACTGGTGACAAATCTAAATTCCGTAATGTAACCCAAGACATAGTCCATCAACATTCATATTTGCTGAGAGAGTTGTGCAGTATTTAAGAGCCTTATGGTTGTTGGGATGAAGCTGTTCTTGAACCTGGTGGTCATGTTTCTTAAGCTCCTGTGCCTTCTTCCTGATGACAGGAGCAAAATGAGAGCATGGACAGTTTGGTCTGGATCTTCGATGATATTGGCTGCTTTTTGAGGCAGAAGCTCCTGAAGATTGCTTTGATGGTGGGGAGGTCAGTTCCTGTGATGGACCAGGTCATAGAAACATAGAAACATAGAAAATAGGTGCAGGAGTAGGCCATTCGGCCCTTCGAGCCTGCACCACCGTTCAATATGATCATGGCTGATCATCTAACCGTATCCTAAAGTCTCAGGGACATGCCTACCACTCTCTTTAATCTCTTTCCTCCTGGGTATTTGAGTTGCTGAACCAGGCAATGATACACAGTCGGTGTGCTCTCTATGGTCCGCCTGTAGAAGTTTAATAAAGTGGTTTGTCGACATACCAAATGTTCTCAATATTCCAAGGAAGTAGAGGTATTGATGAGCTTTTCTCTTATTGCATGAATTACTCAACCCAGCACAGATTCTTAGAGAAGATAGATACAACATGCTGAACTAACTCAGCGGGTCAGGCAGCATCTCCGGAGAAAAGGAATAGGTGACGTTTGAGTCGAAACCTTTTTTCAGACCAAAGTGTCATCCTACACAGATCTTTCATAGATATGGAATCCCAGGAATTTAAATCTATTGAATCTCAACTGCCATTCCATCGATGATGACAGGTTCTTGGATCTATGGCCTTCCCCTCCCGAGTCAATATATAGCTCCTTGGCCTTGTTTGGTTGTAAGTAGGAGTAATCTCACTCATCATTATCAATTATTCATCCAACACAGGTGGTATCATCTGCAAAATTACTCATGGCATTGGAATTGTGTCTGGCTGCATAGTCACGATATAGAGAGAGCAGAGCAGGGGACCATGCACATAGCCTTGAGGTGGTCCGCGAGGTGCTTTTGTTCATGAGAATAAAAAATTATATAATAACATAGGCTCTGGAAACCATTTGTTGCTATGATTTGGATAGTGCTGAGATTGCTGATGCCCCAATATGATATAAAGATTAACGTACATTTGAGCCTAGATGTAGTCAATATTGGACTAACCATTTGATGACTGTGAAGCACATGCTACGCTCTTTGTTCATGCCAATTTGAGCCTGATGTCAGCCTGGGACAAGCAGCACCTCTATGGATGACACAGAGGGAAGATAGCCTAAGGAATTGTGTGCAACAAATAAAGAAAGCAATTTACCTTAATATTGACCAAGGAGGTGGTGAAGGAAACCTCCTGCACAACCCATTGAATTTCCCTTCCTTGTTGAGATTAAAAACGTATCAATAATACCAGTGCCTCGATGACTACTGACCGATGGCACTGACGTCTACGATGATTAAATGCTTTGAGAGATTGACTATGGCACATATCAACATGATGTATTCAAGAGAGGGTTAGATATAGCTCTTTGGGCCAACGGAATCAAGGGATTATGGGGAAAAAAAAACGGCATACCGATTTTTAGGAATGGGGTACTGATTTTTGATGATCAGCCATGATCGTATTGAGTCAGAGGTGCTGGCTCAAAGGGCTTACTCCTGCACATATTTTCTACGTTTCTATATTAATTTCAAACTGTCTTGGTTGAAATATAGGCTTTTGTTTTTTTGTAATGAACCTTCTTTTGTTTGTTTTATTGTGTCACTGTGTTTACAGGGCTGTTATGCTGCTGTGTCAATTCACCTTCAACACGAGATTGAATAAACTGGAGGAGTTTGCCTGGCTTATTGAACATATCTCAATGAAATAATACAACCAGTATCCTCTGACACAGAGTCAGAAGTGGCCAAATTCAAGGCTAGTTTCTAAACAAAATAAATTGAAAAAGTAGGAAAAATAGGAAAAATGATTAAATTAACTAATTTAAGTTATGTTCACTGCTATATTATTACATGAAATTCCACTTTAGGACTCACTGTGTGTTTTACACATAAGAATGTGTTGATTATTCTATTCAGGTGTGACTTTATCTATTCGGGTCTATCTAATACTTATCACAAGCAATAATTGAACATGTAGATTTGCACTTTATAATGATATACAGAATGGTATTGATGTAAATAATTAATCTCTGTTGGAATAGTTGAATCAAAGGGTATGGGGAGAAAGCAGGAACCGGCACTGGTTTTGGGTAATGTGAGATGTCTATGAAATGCTTCTGGGATCATCCATCATAAGGTCTGCTTACTTTGTGTAGATCTTGCTTTTGTTTAATGTCAATGCAATATGCAGTGGAGATTATGAGTTTCAGAGACCAGCTTGCTTTAATAGGTATTAAAAATGTTAATAGAAAAATAAATAAAGGGAGATATTTAAAAACCTTAAACTATTCCTATTTCCCACAGACTTTTAGGAAGATGCCTCAGTGGGTCATATTGGGCTGGATTGTACATTTGTACTCGAGAAATGATTAATTTTAACCCCCCACCCCTCCATCTTGGGAATTTACATTTCCCCTTTGTGCCCAGCATCGACTTATAATTTCCTGAAATTTGAAACATTTTTTAACATTTCAACAGCCCAAATAATATGCAAATGGTTGAGAAAGATAGAGGCTCCTAATTCCGACCAGCTGATAAAGTCTGACACTTTTGACCTCTGAATTCTTTGTAACTTTGAACCGTACTATTAGTAACTAATAGTGCAGTTCAGAAAATGGTCGCTGCTTGTTCGAATTATTTACAAATGATGTCCTTCACGTGTCTCAATGTTTCGTTGTGCAAAGTGTCTGATTTTATATGTGTAAAACGGTTTCAGGAATATAATGTGTATCAAACACAGTGAGCAGAATACATTATCCTTTTTGGGTGTTGCCATTTGGAGGTATAAACTATTCAACCAGTCTCAACTAGTGTCTTTCCCCATAATTTGAGTCTTTTGCATACCACTGCAGAAAGTTCCTGTGCTGATGTTGACATTCAATAATCATGATAAAGTGGCCAAGGGATAGACTTGAACTGATAGTCCCACTTTATGTGTAGTGAGAGAGGTATATTTGACACAATCAATGCTGTGGAACAAGAATAAATGTCTGGTTTTATCTGCTGAGCTGACTTAATAACATATGTCTTCAGTGCCTGAAGCAAACAATTTTACTCGACCTTTTAATGAGAACTCATCCAGCCTAACAGATCTGCTGCCACGATTTTTCGATCTTAACATTAAACATAATGGGAAAAATTCCATATTTGCTTTGTAAACATATGTCTAGATATTCCATGAGGACCTTCTATTGGAACTTTGATGTAAGATCAGTAGAAATCCTGGAAAGATGCGCCTCTCTCCTGATACCACTCCTATAAACCACATATCCACCTCTCAGAACCATTGCATCTGAGGAGGGCAGTACTGAATGCCATAGTTTTCAGGATAACAGACATACTGATTCCTATCTGCGGTCATCACCCTCATAAACAGATATACAATTTTGGATATTGTTGGGGGAGATGGCTCATCAGGGGAAGGCAGCAGCAGCCAAGTTCATAGCACCATTGGTGGCTCTGCGGCACAGGAGGGGAGAAAGAAGAGTGGAAGGGATATTGTAATAGGGGATTCAATAGTAAGGGGAATTGATAGGCGTTTCTGTGACCGCAAACGAGACTCCAGGATGGTATGTTGCTTCCCTGGTGCAAGGGTCAGGGATGTCACTGAACGGCTGCAGAACATTCTGGAGGGGGAGGGTGAACAGCCAGCTGTCATGGTGCACATTGGCACTAATGATATAGGTAAAAAACGGGATGAGGTCCTACAAGGCGAATTTAGGGAGCTAGGAGATCAACTTAAGTAGGACCTCAAAGGTAATAATCTCTGGACTCCTACCAGTACCACGTGCTAGTCAGAGTAGAAATAGCAGGATATTACAGATGAATACGTGGCTTGAAAAATGGTGCAAAGGGGAGGGATACAAATTTCTCGGGCATTGGAAGCAGTTCTGGGGGAGGTGGGACCACTGGACAGTCTGCACTTGGGCTTGAAGGGAACCAATGTCCTTGGGGGAGTGTTTGCTAGTGCTGTCAGGGAGGATTTAAACTAATGTGGCAGGGGGATGGGAACATGAGCAGAGAGACAGGGAGATGTAAAATGAGGGTAGAAGCAATAGGTAGCAAGGTGAAAAGTAAAAGTGGCAGGCAGAAAAATCCAGGGCAAAAATCAAAAAGGGCCACTTTTCAACATAATTGTAGAAGGGGTAAGAGTGTTGTAAAAACAAGGCTGAAGGCTTTGTGTCTCAATGCAAGGAGCATTTATAATAAAGTGGATGAGTTGAATGTGCAGATAGTTATTAATGAATATGATATAGTTGGAATCACGGAGACATGGCTCCAGGGTGACCAAGGTGCTGAACATCCAGGGATATTCAATATTCAGGAGGGATATTCAGAAGGAAAGGAAAACGAGGTGGAGTAGCGTTGCTGGTTAGAGAGGAGATTAACACAATTGAAAGGAAGGACATTAACTTGGAGGATGTGGAATCAATATGGGTAGAGCTGCGAAACACTAAGGGGCAGAAAACGTTAGTGGGAATTGTGTACAGGCCACCTAACAGTAGTAGTGGAGTTGGGGATGGCATCAAACATGAAATTAGAAATGCTTGCAACAAGGGTAAAACAGTTATAATGGGTGACTTCAATCTATATATAGATTGGGTGAATCAAATTGGCAGGGGTGCTGAGGAAGAGGATTTCTTGGAATGTATGTAGGATAGTTTTCTAAACCAACATGTAGATAAACCAACGAGAGAGCAGGCTATTCTAGACTGGGTACTGAGTAATGAGGAAGGGTTAGTTAGCAGTCTTGTTGTGCGTGGCCCCTTGGGCAAGAGTGACCATAATATGGTTGAGTTCTTCATTAGGATGGAGAGTGACATTGTTAATTCAGAAACAAGGGTTCTGAACATAAAGTAAGATAACTTTGAGGGTATGAGACATGAATTGGCCAAGATAGACTGCCAAGTGATTCTTAAAGGGTTGACGGTGGATATGCAATGGGAGGCATTTAAAGACTGCATGGATGAACTACAACAATTGTTCATCCCAGTTTGGCAAAAGAATAAATCAGGGAAGGTAGTGCATCCGTGGATAATGAGGGAAATCAGGGATAGTATCAAAACTAAAGATGAAGCTTAGAAATTAGCCAGAAAAAGCAGCCTACCAGAGTCCAACAGAGGAGGACAAAGTCCTTAATTAGGAAAGGGAACATAGATTATGAAAGAAAACTGGCAGGGAACATAAAAACGGACTGCAAAAGTTTTTATAGACATGTGAAGAGAAAAAGGTTATTTAAACAAATGTAGGTCCCTTGCAGTCAGAAACTGGTGAATTAATCATGGGGAACAAGGACATGGCAGACCAATTGAATAACTACTTTCACTAAGGAAGACATAAATAATCTGCCGGAAAAAGCAGGGGACCAGGGGTCAAATGAGATGGAGGAACTAAGTGAAATCCAGGTTAGCCGGGAAGTGGAATTAGGTAAATTGAAGGGATAAAAGGCCGATAAATCCCCAGGGCCAGATAGGCTGCATCTTAAGGAAGTAGCCCCAGAAATAGTGGATGCCTTAGTGATAATTTTTCAAAACTCTTTAGCATCTGGAGTAGTTCCTGAGGATTGGAAGGTAGCTAATGTAAACCCACTTTTTAAAAAGGGAGAGAGAAAGAAAACGGGGAATTACACACCAGATAGTCTAACATCGGTAGTGGGAAAAATGCTAGTTATTAAAGATGGGATAGCAGCACATTTGGTAAGTGGTGAAATCATTGGACAAAGTCAGCATGGATTTATGAAAGGTAAATCATGTCTGACGAATCTTATAGAATTTTTCGAGGATATAACTAGTAGAGTGGATAAGGGAGAACGTATATTTCAGAAAGCTTTCAACAAGGTCCCACATAAGAGATTCGCATTGAAACTTAAAGCACATGGTATTCGGGGTTCAGTGCTGATGTGGATAGAGAACTGGCTGGGAGACAGGAAGCAAAGAGTAGGAGTAAACGGGTAATTTTCAGAATGGCAGGCAGTGACTAGTGGGGTACTGCAAGGCTCAGTGCTGGGACCCCAGCTATTTACAATATATATTAATGATCTGGATGAGGGAATTGAATGCAACATCTCCAGGTTTGCGGATGACACGTAGCTGGGGAGCAGTGTTAGCTGTGAGGAGGATGCTAGGAGGCTGCAAGGTGACTTGGATAGGTTGCGGACGATGCATAGCTGGGGAGCAATGTTAGCTGTGAGGAGGATGCTACGAGGCTGCACGGTGACTTGGATAGGCTGGGTGAGTGGGCAAATGCATGGCAGATGCAGTATAATGTGGATAAATGTGAGGTTATCCACTGGCGGCAAAAACAGGAGGGTAGACTATTATCTGAATGGTGGCCGATTTGGAAAAGGGGAGATGCAACGAGACCTGGGTGTCATGGTACACCAGTCATTGAAAGTAGGCATGCAGGTGCAGCAGGCTGTGAAGAAAGCGAATGGTATGTTGGCATTCATAGCAAAGGGATTTGAGTACAAGAGCAGGGAGGTTCTACTGCAGTTGTACAGGGTCTTGGTGAGGCCACACCTGGAGTATTGCGTACAGTTTTGGTCTCCTAATCTGAGGAAAGACATTCTTGCCATAGAGGGAGTACAGAGAAGGTTCACCAGACTGATTCCTGGAATGGCAGGACTTCCATATGAAGAAAGACTGGATAGACTCGGCTTGTCCTCGCTGGAATTTAGGAGATTCAGGGGGGATCTTATAGTGACTTACAAAATTCTTAAGGTGTTGGACAGGCTAGATGCAGGAAGATTGTTCCCAATGTTGGGGAACTCCAGAACAAGGGGTCACAGTTTAAGGATAAGGGGGAAGTCTTTTAGGACCGAGATGAGAAGATCATTTTTCACACAGTGAGTGGTGAGTCTGGAATTCTCTGCCACAGAAGGTAGTTGAGGCCAGTTCATTGGCTATATTTAAGAAGGAGTTAAACCCCTGTCTCACGGTGAAAGTTGGCCCATGAGTGACCCCGAGTTTTCACTCGTGGTGATCACGTACCAGGAACGCAGCGGCAACGTCGGAACTCGCGCGATCAACATGTCCACTTGTGGCGCTAACGGCAGGTACCCTTGAAACTTGATAACTCGTGAAAAAAATCAAACATATTTGATTTTTTCCACGAGTCAAATTCACTATTCAAGATAAAAATTGAAACATTTTAACTCATTGTAATAACATTGGGCCCGTGCGTTGACCTTAGTGTCTCGTGAGTCTAACGTGTTAACCCGTGGGCACTCTTAAATTGGCAGCTGGACAGAGTAAAAAAAAGGTGAGTAAAAAAAAGGTGATTTCAAAAAAAGAACATGACGATTTTTCAACACGTCATCTTGCCAGAACGGGCCACATTGGGATTTCTATGTGGGAGCTACTGCATTGTGGCCGGGGAGGGAAGCGGCTCGCGTGGCTACCAGCGGCCTCCATCACCGGACAGCAGAACCGACTGCCATCTCAGCGGCTTCTGCCGGCCCGCCCACTTCTGGCAGTGCTCTCCGTCTGAACCGTGGAGGGGACCAGCTCAAGAGCAACGATCATAGAGCGGAGTGGGTCAGCGGTTGATGGATAACATCCCAGCGGGCGGTGGAGCTTACTCCTGTGTCAGCGCGATCAAGGGATCAAGTGAGGTTACTTGCACTGACATATGGAGTAAGCTCCACCGCCCGCTGTCCTGTTATCCATCGCCCGCTGACCCGTTCTTGTGCTGGATGACCCTCTCCCCAGAGCCCCTGCCCGTCCCGCTGAGCCACCACAGGCAGGGAGTTGAACGTAGACACAGGGGGGTCCACCTTCAACTTCAGAGCCAAACAAAAAACACAGAGTGTTGGAGGAACTCAGTGGGCAAGGCAGCACACGAGGGGGGGACATATCACTTATCAGGAGCCGCCACGGGCCAGGACTCTTCCCCCCAACAGAAAGGAAGCGCAGATGCAGCCATCACTGTAGCATCTCTGTCCCTATCTTCCAATTCCCACTTTGGAATAAAGTAAAACTTTCGACAAAAATTTCGCAATTGTAATGTACTGTATCTGTAAAAAAAACTACATCAACCAGGTGTGAAAATTACACCGAATCGATGACTGAAAATGCGTGGGAATCGACGAATTGCGATCCTGCTGCGAAATGTTTAAGCCGAAAACTGTATTTTATTTCAAGATGGGAATTTGAAAATAGGATCAGAGATGCTACACAGAGATTTTAAGCTCTTGGGTGAAGTCGCACAGTGGGGCAGGGCTTTAGGCAGCATCTATGGAGCGAAGGAAATAGCCGGGTCTGAAGAAGGATTTCGACCCAAAACGTTGCATATTTCCTTCGCTCCACAGATGCTGCCTAAAGCCCTGCCCCACTGTGCGACTTCACCAAAGAGCTTAAAATATCTGTGTAGCATCTCTGTTCCTATCTACAAATGTAAATGTAACAAAAAATGTAAATTGACCCTCATGTGTAGGATGGTGCTAGTGTCGCTGGTCGGCGCGGGCTTGGTGGGCCGAAGGACCTGTTAGAAACACTGTGTCACTTTTCAGGAGAAGTTGTCAGCTCAAGACAACGTCAGGAGACGTTGTCAGCTCAAGAGATGAACTTGGTTAACTCTGGAGACGAACTTGGAACATCGCAGTAAACGGCAAAATACCATGCCCGTGGGAACTTGGTTCAAACACTTGAACATCAACATGGGATCTCGTGCACAACCACGAGTCTGTCACTCGGGGTCACTCGTGGGTCAACTCGCACCGTGAGACAGGGGCATTAGATGTGGCTCTTGTGGCTAAAGGGATCAGGGGGTATGGAGAGAAGGCAGGTACATGATACTTAGTTGGATGATCAGCCATGATCATATTGAATGGCGGTGCAGGCATGAAGGGCCGAATGGCCTACTCCTGCTCCTATTTTATATGATTCTATGATTCTATGTGAGCTGCAGCAGAGTATGTTATGTTAACACTGGGTCCACATCTTTCAGATATTGTCAAGTACCCATCCATACCAAAACCATTTCCCAGCACTTGGTCATAAGGTCATAAGCAGAATTAGGCCATTCGGCCCATGAAGTCTATTCCGCCAGTTAAATCATGGCTGATCTATCTCTTCCTCCTTACCCTATTCTCCTGTCTTCTTCCCATAACGCCCAACACCTGTACTAATCAAGAATCAAACTATCTCTACCTTAAAGTTATCCATTGATCCAAGAAGGTCCACAGCCTTCTTTGCCTCAATGATTAATGTTCCTCTTGATGCATCTTAAATGTAGTCAGAGTACCTGCCTCCACCACCCATTTGGACAGGACAGACAAGATTCCAACAATCCTCAGATCTGCTCCTTTTACCCTTGAACCCCTGAATCCTTTTACCCCTGAACTTAAACCAACACCTAGTTTTGGATAGCTCTGCTATGGGGATAAGTTTCCTAATCTTCTCTATTTACACCCATCATCAATCTGTACATCCCAGCCAGCCTCCTTCTCCAAGGAAATCCCAGCCTATCCAATCTCTCCATGCAACTTGGGCAGCACGGTGGTGTAGGGATAGAGCTACTGCCTTACAGCGCCAGAGACCCGGGTTCGATCCTGACAACGGGTGCTTGGCTGTACGGAGGTTGTACGTTCTCCCAGTGACCCTTGTGGGTTTTCTCAGAGATCTTTGGTTTCCTCACACACTCCAAAGATGTACAGGTTTGTAGGTTAAATGGCTTGCTCTAAATGTAAATGTATAAAATTGTCTCAAGCATGTGTAGGGTCGTGATAATGTATGGGGATCGCTGGTCGGTGCGGACTCGGTGAGCTGAAGGGCACATTTCCATGCTGTATCTCTAAACTAAACTAAACTAAACTAAACTAAATGTCCCATTCCAAGTAGCATCTTAGAGAAGAAAGGTCTCGACCCGAAACATCACCCATTCCTTCTCTCCAGAGATGCTGCCTGCCCCGCTGAGTTACTCCAGCATTTTGTGTCCAGTATCATAGAGACGTTCCACTGCACCCTCCCCACATCAGTCATAATTGTTTTTGGTGTGCCACCCAGAATTATACACAATACTCCAGCCGGAGCCTAAACAAATGTTTATACAGTTTTATGATCACCTTCCTTCTCTCATATTTTAACTCCTAGTCGGCATATGCTACATAAACTCTTGGTTCGCTGTACACTCTTTCTCCACTTGAGTGACCATGGACCAGAGATCCTTGGAAGTCAGGGATGTTGCATTGTTTCAATAAGACTTCAAGGGCATCTTTAAATAGTTTCCTCAACTTGCTCGGTAATCTTTTCCCATGACACAGGTCGGAAGTCTGATGTGGGACAAGTAAAGAACATAACCTACCTGGTGTAGCTGTAGTGTAATCAATGATTATGTTAGCCTGGAAGAGGACAATAAAATATTAGTCTCTTTTCCTTCCAGTGAAGTTGGATGATTTCACAGAGACAACATTAGTGCTCTTTGTCCAGTGTCCTGAGATGTTTGCTTATGTAGTCCAAGGCTTAGAAATATATGGAAAGGGAGAGATCACTCTCGCCCAGTTGACCATGAATGTTGTAGTAAGATAGACACAAAATGCTGGAGTAACTCAGCGGGACAGGCAGCATCTCTGGAGAGAAGGAATAGGTGACGTTTTGCATAGAGATCCTTCTTCAGACTGAAAGTCACAGGAAATGGAAACGAGAGATATAGATGGTGATGTAGAGAGATATAGAACAAATGATTGAAAGATATGCAAAAAAGTAACAATAATAAAGGAAATAAGTCATTGTCAGCTGTAGCAAGGTGAGAACGAGAAGCTGGTGTGACTTGTGAGGGGGGCTTGGAGAGAGAGGGAATGCAAGGGTTACTTGAAGTTGGAGAAATCAATATTCCTACCACTGGGTTGTAATCTGCCCAAGCAAAATATTTTGTATTTGTTGTAGTAATTCTGAGCTCATACTGCCTTTCCTAAAACCATGTTTACCTTAGAACAGCAGGAAATGTTGAATATCAAATTTGACTGAGTGGGAGAAGTGCGCAGGTGGACCAAATGCAAGAGCTGATCGCCTCCACATGGAGGGCTCACCGCTGGCTACGGGAGTCAAGATCATCCCGTCAATAAGGGCTCAAGACCCCCTGACCGCGGGAGAGCCAAGGGAAGAGATTGACCTTTTTTTTGCTTTCCATCACAGTGAGGAATGTGGAGGAGTCACTGTGATGGATGTTTATGTTAAAATGTGTTTTGTGTGTTTGGTTGCTTTTTATTTGTATGACTGACTTGGAAAATTAAATTCTTCATGTGTTGCAAAACATACTTGGCTAATACAGTATTATTGTGATTGATTGTGATTGATTATGATATCCTTCTTCTCGCCTTCCCAGGAAATGTCAGTGCAGACTTTAAATTTCCAAATCACATGAAATAAACTACATTTTCACTGCACGATACATTATATGACCCATATTGACATGTTAGTTAGGAAGTTGCAGTTTGGTTTGGCCTGAAGGCAGTTTTTGTTCTGTGCATACTAATACATTTCATCACACAGAGAAATACAAGAGCACAAGACCTTTGTGCTGGTAGACCTACATTTGCAATGCTTCAAAGTTCTATCCCTTGCCTCAGGCAGATTGTGCCCAAGTCTCCACTCGTTATCCCAGCAACCAGGGACATACAATATGTAATCCAAACCAAGTGATTCTCTGCTTGGAAATTTTAAATTCTGGTCAGAGAACTTTGGATAAACTTTCTGCACGTCCAGTCTCACCAAAGAATACACGTGGAGAATTCCAGATAAATGTTAACATTACTCATTTTTTAACCCCAGGAATGGATTAGGAAAACAGATTGGAATCAAGGAAACAAAATAAACCCAACCGACCTTGAGGGTGCGGAAGATAAGACCGCGGTTCTTCTTACTCCATCGTTACTCCAACATTACTTCGTCATTATTCCATCGTTACTCCATCGTTACTCTGCCGTTACTTCATCGTTACTCTGTCGTTACTCCACCGTTACTCCATCATTACTCCATCATTACCCTTTCGTTACTCCATCGTTACTTCATCGTTACTCCGTCATTACTCCATCGTTACTCCATTGTTACTCCATCTTTACGCCATCGTTACTCCATTCTTCCTTTGTTCTTGCTCCTACGCTGACTCCTATCACCTTCCTCTCCAGTTATCTGGTCCTCGGGGTAGAGCAGAGGGTGGATGTGGCGGCTTCCTTCCACAGTCTTGGTGGCTTCTCTCTACAGGCTCCTTCATTGGGCGAGTATCCTGGTTCCACATCAGGTGAGCCAGGCCTGCCACATGGTACAACAGTTCCTGTGCCGCACCACCCTACCGTCCCATTTCAACTAGCTTACTTGATTTTACTTGCCATGGTTTTTCTCTTTTGCATTTTTTTCTTCCCATTCCCTTACAGAGTCATTCATGCTGAAGTAATACACACTAATAGGGTTCCTCTTGTCACTGCTAAATCCAAAAATATTGATGCATTGTGCAATTTTGTTCTCTGTCGATAAATTGTTATCAAAAGTCTGTTACACATTGATAATATTATGGGAAATTATTGGAACGGACTCACACTTGAACCAAGAATTTGTGGAGATACATCAAGAAAGTTCACATAGATTTTTTTTGTCGTGGTTTAAATAATATGTAAATAAGATTATCTTGTCTCCAAAAAAATTAGTTGTTTACAAAATGCTGCAGAATGTTAGATTCTGTGCACAATACTGTATGTGGCTCAATGTTATGCGTTGTCACTGCAGAAGTGCAAGTTTAGTTCTAATTTGGCATCCACGGCATAACATAGGCCATTGAAATCTAATTTTCTTATTTGTTTCAATCTACTGAGCATTTTAACAACATGTAAATTCAATTAATTTCTCAATACTTGATCACAATTGGCCATTTGCATAAGCTGATTTGCATACTGCTGCACCATATAATACATAATATGTTATATTAATAATATATTATATATTATATTAATATTATTTTAACATAGTTGCAAAAGGTATTAGTTTGAAAAATATACCTTTCACATCGGTTGAATCATGGTGTATCTGCTCTGGAGCTGCCGAGTAGATTGCTCTTTCAGAATGTCCACTGTGACCATGTTTGACGATTTGAAACAATGGGGGCATAAGGGGATCAACTTGAAGAGAATAGTTTGTGATGAGAAATATAAGAGTGCACTATTTGGAACGCATGTTCAATTCTCTATGTTACTAATTGAAACAAAGTATTTTGCATTCCAAACCGTTACTGTAAAGTTTTGGACAAATGTAGTTCCCTTTCTGAAAATAGTTGGTGATAATTCTTTATGTACTTTTGTAATCCTAGATACCAGTTTCCTCATCTACACCTGAGGAACAATAATTATGGTAATAACTGCAATATGGGAAAGGAGAGAGGAACCGGGGAACGTTACAGTACACAATTCCCCGACAACTTGACAAATGTTACGCAGACATCTAAACATATTTTGTTCAAATTGGTTTAGTCACTGCAACAAATCTGTTGCATCACATAGCAGTCTGTAGTGTAAATAAGCAACCAAGAAACAGATCGGATGAGTTTCATGTACTGGGGCAGTTTATATTCAAGCAGTCAGAATTCAGGTCAATTATTAGTACTTCAATGACTAATTTCCTTCCTGGTTTCCATAATCTTTGGTCAACTGCACCTCAATGTTACATTCTTTTCCTTATCTTACATGGTATTCTATTACTATGCCATCATTCCCATGCCTTCCACCCTGTCAATTCCCCTTGGAATCTTCGATGACATAATCTGTTATTCTTCCAAATGACAGAACACCTCCCTATCAAAGGGTTACCATTCACCCATAGATCTTCAATTTATTTTAATTTAGAGATACAGCGCAGAAACAGGCCCTTCAGCCCACCGAGTCCACACCAACCAGTGATCCCCGCACACTAACACTACCCTACACACACTAGGGACATTTTACACATACACCAAGCCAATGAACTTGCAAACCTCTAAATCTTAGGAGTGTGGGAAGAAACCGAAGATCTTGGAGAAAACCCACGCAGTCAAGGGGCTAACGTACATCCTCCATACAGACAGCACCCGTAGTCAGGATCAAACCCGGATCTCTGGCTCTGTAAGGCAGCAACTCTACCTCTGTGCCACTGTGCCACCCTGAAATTATTGAACAAATCTGTGCTGCACTGCTCCAAGACACATATATCCTTCCTTATGTATGGAAATCAACATTAGACAGAATATTCCAGGTATGGTCCATGGACCAAACATTGGTTAACAAGCAGAAAGCAAAGGAGCAGGGAGGTTCTGCTGCAGTTGTACAGGGCCTTGGTGAGACCACACCTGGAGGATTACGTACAGTTTTGGTCTCCTAATCTGAGGAAAGACATTCTTGCCATAGAGGAAGTACAGATAAGGTTCACCAGACTGATACCTGGGTAGGGAGGACTTTCATATGAAAAAAGACTGGTTAAACTCGGCTTGTACTCGCTAGAATTTAGTAGATTGAGGGGGTATCTCACAGAAACCTACAAAATTCTTAAGGGATTGGACAGGCTAGATTCAGGAAGATTGTTCCTGATGTTGGGGAAGTCCAGAACACAGTGTCACCATTTAAGGATAAGGGGGAAGTCTTTTAGGACCAAGATGAGAAAAACATTTTTCACACAGAGTGGTGAATCTGTGGAATCCTCTGCCACAGAAGGTAGTTGAGGCCAGTTCATTGGCTATATTTAAGAGGGAATTAGATGTGGCCCTTGTGGCTAAAGGGATCATGGGGTATGGAGAGAAGGCAGGTACAGGATACTGAGTTGGATGATCAGCCATGATCATATTGAATGGCGGTGCAGACTCGAAGGGCCGAATGGCCTACTCCTACACCTATTTTCTATGTTTCTATGTTTCTATGTCTAAGAGAGGAGCACATTTCTAAATGGGAATAAATGACAATAAAAGTGCCTCAGGGATTAGTGCTGAGACTTTGGATGTGCACAATCATTGTTAATGGTGAGGTGAAACACTAAGGGAAATGTATCTAGATTTGCTGATGATGCCGAGGATACACAACAACTACAAAGAATGGTTGGTAGATTAAATAATTTAGGGCTCGGGAGAGATGCCAAATAAATCTTGAGATGAAATCTCAGATCATTCACTTTTATAGGAAGCATATGAATGTATATATTATTTTGAAGAGTAAGTAATTAACATCAAGGCTGAAGTTGAGAGATTTATCAACTTCAGGAGGATTAAGGAATATAGGGAATAAGCAGGAAATTGGAGTTGAGGCCTACAGTCAACTTAGTTATGATCCCATTGATTGATGTAGCAAACTTAACATGCCTATTCCTGCTCCCATTATTAATGTTGAGCCAGAGTAGTTGATCACAGCCATGATCACAGTGAATGGCGGTGCTGGTTTGAAGGACCGAAAGGCCTACTCCTGCACCTATTGTCTATTGTCAGTAGTTGCTAGGCGATAGTCATTTTGCCCAGCTAAAGTCCTCTTTGAAAGCATGTGTTTTGAATCTCTGGGCCCATGACTGCTGTTGTATGAAGAGATTGAATCAAGGAACAAAGAACTCTCAGAATTCTCCTGAGTAGACTTGTTAAATGCAGATATATCAGTAAAAGATATTGAAGAATCAATTGGATCATTAAATAATGGAAAAGTCGGAGGCCCTGATGGCTTAAGTGCTGAATTTTATAAGAAGTTTTATGATCTGATCTCTCCACGTTTACATAAAAATATATAAATATGCTTATGAACAAGGAAAGTTACCAGAATCATTAAATGAATCTACATTGACACTTATCCCTAAAGCTGATAAAGATTTGGAAGACCCTGGGTCATACAGAGCAATAGCTCTTTTAAACACTGATCAAAAAATATTAACTAAAATTTTATCTCGGAGGCTAAGTTTAGTGATTAATAACTTAATACATCATGACCAAACGGGTTTTATCCCAAAACACTATTCATCTTATAATCTGAGACGTCTATTCAATATCATATACTCAAAAAGAGTGAATGATATTGAACTAGCTGTCATATCCTTAGATGCTGAAAAAGCATTTGACCAGGTTGCTTGGCCATACTTATTTAAAATAATGCAGAAATTTCAACTGGGGGATAGATTCTCCAAATGGGTAAAAATAGTAAGATTAAACGAGAACTTACCTGTTCGAAGTTTGATCGTTATTTTACGAGGAGTTACGATGAGGGAATACGTGAAGAGCCCGCCTCACGCTGGTAACGGCATACTTCAAAGCAGCGGCATGAAAAACACAGAACACCAAAGCCGGAGTAACATAGTAAGGCTCATAAAAAGACTTAGAACTACCATTTGATCATTTATTTTACAAGGGCGGGAGTGGAGGGCACGTATTCCCTCATCGTAACTCCTCGTAAAATAACGATCAAACTTCGAACAGGTAAGTTCTCGTTTAATCTTACTATTTTACTTCGGAGTCACGTGAGTGACTACGTGAAGATTTTAAAGCTTTCTGTGTTTTTTATGTCGTAGAATTAATCCGTACGACAGTCCGGCTAAGTAAACACATACATGAGAAACCAGACTAATGTTAGATCTTTTCACAATTAACTTTTTTAATGGTTGAAAGACCATATAATACCCTCCTTATATTTGAGGGAAAATGATTACAAGTGATAAAAGATATAAGTGACTACACAACTGATTATAGCAATTAACAGCAAGTAATAGCAAACAAAGCAGGTGATTATAGTGCTCCCAACACCGCGTGTCCAAAGCTTGTCATAGTGTGAACAGGTTTGTTGTAGAACTTTGAAAAAGTTTCTTCTTTACTCCACCCTGCGATTTTTAAAATATGCTCGAGAGGTACGTCCCGCCCCTTCGCCGCGGACGTAGCTGCCGCCCTGGTGGAGTGAGATTTGAAGACATAAGTGTCTACTCCCGCTAAAACCAACACCTGTTTCAACCTTTTGAGATAGTTTGAACTGAAGCTTTTGTGTGTGGCTTTTTGTGCGTAAGCATTAATGTCTTTTCGTTTCCTCGAAAAGTGTCCGTAACTTTAATATATTGGTTCAAATGTCTAACCACACACAAAGCAGGCTCAATATGATAAAGCTTGAAAGTTACCTTTGTTCCAGATCTCCCTGGTCTGCTTTGTTTGATCAGATCGTAAACATAGAACACAACGTTATCTGTAGTCACATGCATACAGTCTAAATGCAACATTTGTAAAGTTTGCACTCTTTGAGCTGAGACCAGTGACATTAACATAACCAATTTCAATGTTAATCTTTCCAATGTCAACCCTTCAATTGGAGTCCACTTTCTAAGTAGAGTAAGTACAATGCTCACATCCCAAATCTCTGTGTATCTAGATTTGGGTGGATTCATGTGAAAGATTCCTTTCATGAATCGTGATATCAATGGATGCGACCCAATTGATTTCTGATCAGTCATAAATCCTAAATAGGACGACAAGGCACTGCGTGCAGTGTTAATGGCACTGTAACTTAAATGTTGCTCAAAGTGCAAATTGGCAAGGAATTCCAAAACATGAGTAATATTCACAGTATCATAAGAAATATTTGACTGTGTGCAAAATTCTTCCCATTTCTTAATATGTGTCATATATTGTTTTTGTGTGCTATCTCGCCATGATGCGACAATAACTTCCATAGTTTTGTCCGACAATCCCAGTTCCTGTAGTGGTCTGGTCAAAACCTGCAGATTAACAAATTCATATATGCATACAATGGGTAAACTTCATTAGTTACTGGATTAGTCAAGATATCACTACAGTTAGGAATCGGCATATATGGTTCTTTAATCATATCAGCATAACTGGAACCAAGGTTGAGTTGGCCAATTTGGAACTACCAACAATCCAGAAGCAGAATCTTGTTCTATTTTCTTCAGGCATCTCTGAATCAGAGCAAATGGTGGAAAAGCATAAAAGAACATCTTTCCCCCAGTGTAATGAAAAAAAGCATCTACTGCGACTGCGTCTGGATCGTGTTCCCAAGACACATAATGAGGCAATTGATGATTAAGCCTGGATGCAAACAAATCAATTTCTGGCAACCCAAATCGGCTTACAATTTTCTTAAATATTGCTGGCATAAGCATCCACTCCGTATTATCTTTAAAAATCCTGGACCTCTCATCTGCTACCACATTGTCCTTACCTGGAATGTAGCTTGCTGAAATCCATATCTGCCGATCAATACACCATTGCCATATCTCATTGACCAGACAATCACATGGTACTGATCTAACTCCCCCCATGTGATTAATGTAAGCCACAGTCGTTTTATTGTCTAACTGTATTAACACATGTAGATCTTGTTTAGCACAACAATATGCTTTAAGCCCATAAAAAGCACCCAATAACTCCAAATAGTTAATACCATACTCTTGAAGAAACACTTCTTCTTGAACTTTCCATCTACCTCCACAACTGGAGGATAAATCTGTAGCTCCCCATCCGAGAGCACTAGCATCCGTTTGTAAAACCATTTCAGGCTGTTTAATCATGATATTCTCAGCAGCTTGTGGGACATTTTCAACCCACCATTGCAATTCCAATACTGCTTTTCTTGTTAATTGCATAGGCCTGTCAAAGTGACCTGCCTTCTCTTTAAGGGCCCTTATTTTGTCCCTTTGAAGATTTTGATAATGTAATGGACCAAATTCCACTGCCGGAAATGCTGCCACCAGTTTACCAATGGCTTTTGCCACTTCTCGGATGGAGGGATAAGGTTTGTGAATGAGGTAATTACAATTGCAAAATATCATTTGCCTTCTATCTGTTGGCAAAGTAACTAACATAGTCACTGAGTTAATTACAAACCCCAGAAAGTTAATTGATTGAACTGGCTGCAGCTGGGACTTAATTGGATGAATTAAGAACCCTAGCTCTTCAAACAAAGCTTTAGTAACTGAAACTGAGTGCTCAGCTGACTCTTGACTATCGTTAATAATCAGAATATCATCCAGATAAGCCATTACAATGTGTTTTTGTGCTCTTAATTGGGCTAAAACTGGTTTCAACAGTTTTGTAAAGAGTCTAGGAGCCGAACTCAATCCATTTGGGAAAGCTTTGAACTGCCATAATTGCCCCTGCCAATTAAACTTTAAGTACCTCCGAAAGAATTGATGAATTGCTACAGAATAATAGGCGTCCTTCAAATCAATTTTAGACAT
This sequence comes from Okamejei kenojei, assembly GCA_035221665.1. Classification (NCBI taxonomy): domain Eukaryota; kingdom Metazoa; phylum Chordata; class Chondrichthyes; order Rajiformes; family Rajidae; genus Okamejei; species Okamejei kenojei. The sequence continues at coordinate 4,140,700 of CM069134.1, forward strand.
ATAACAACCTGCTGTAATCAGATATTTTGCAGTACTGAATGTCTCCATCTTAAAATGTTTGTATTCTACAAACTCATTTAGATCTGTAAGGTCCAGAATAATTCTACAACCACCATCTTTCTTATCTCTGCGAAATATATTAGAGGACAAATTGATGCTTATGTTCATAAGTTTTTTCAATTACCCCTTTTTCCGGATAATTTGTCAATTTCCACATTAATCTCCATTCTTTCTTCTGCAGAAAACACATAAGCATAAGCAGGTTTATTCTGTACAGGAGGATTGACCCCTTCTTTAAAAATAATAATAGCTCCCGAAACTGCTTGTAATATATATCGATCAGAAGTAATATTAAGCCAGGCATTATAAAACTTTTGCAATCTCCCTCAACTGGAGATTCATCCACAGTTTCTTTAAGGATAGAAGTCTTTAATACCTCTCCATATGAGCGTGATGGTCTCCTCCTTCCCGAATGCAGGGAAGCACTGGCCTGCACAGCACGATAATATTTTCGTGACAAATTTCTGCCTCTATAACGAAAATCAAAACCCCTTTGGGCCGAAAACCCTCTTCTTTGTCCAAAGACAAAAGGCTTAATAGTGCTAAAATATTTAGCTTCTTCATCCAACTGTTTCAGCTGTTTCGGCAGATTTTCTCCAAACAAATACCCAGGAGCTTGAACTCCACTTTCTTGACACAGGCTTGCAAATCTAGGGTGAAATATGGGCCGAATCGCCATTTTCCTCATGCAATTGATTTCATAAAACGAATTGCACAATAAGCCCAAAGTATCTTTTTGAATCCTTTCCATTTCCAGATTCTCCATTTGCCTGCCATATGCCGTAATGGCAGCAGAAATTAATTTTAGCACCTTTTGAAATTTCACTTTTTGGGCTCTCATACTTGGAGTCATAGATGCCCATACCATCGGATTCACCGTAGGCACTTCCAATGAGGCACAATTTGCCTGGTGCTTTATATTAATTCTGATAATTCATTCATCACAGAATTGTGAAGTTGGTGAGATACCATATAATTTATATTGGCAGGTAGGTTTTCTTCCATAGCCTCACCACTTCCTTCAGGTATAGCAAAATCTTGTGCTATTCCAGGCACATCAGGCCTTTTCTTTTTACTTTGTGGCGTGCTTTCAAAAACCATTTCATCATCAGCAGGGTCTGCCTTCTGCAGCCCTAATTCCATCGGGATATCATCCCATGAGACTTCTTCCAGCCCAAATCCTGGGTCCGGAGTATCATATTCCCAACTTGGCCCACAGCCATATTCATCATATTCAAACCCCTCAGGGATTTTTTGGGATTCATGTGGGTACTTTGACCCTTGTCTCATAATAGTTTGGAGAACTTTCTCCATATGCTCCATTTTTAGCCACATAGTTTTATTGTCTGGAGGTCTTTCAGAATCAGAATCATCAGAAACCACGGGCCTCACAGCTTTCTTTTTGCTTTTCTTAGGAGCATTTTCCTCCGTGGTTATTATTTCTGGAGAATCTGGAAATTCACTATCGGGTAAATCAGTGGCCAACGGTATCGGAACCGGGTCCACTCTAGCTTCGCGTCCCGTATTTTTACTTTCACCCCGGGAGGATCTCTTTATCCGCGAAACCTTCTTTCCCGATTTCACCATTTTTGTTAAATTATCTGTGCTCAATCAGCACGTTAATGTCTAATTTTTACTTTTGGTTTCGTTGCTGGAGCCACCCAGCGTAACCTAAAAAACGCCCCGATGTAACTTCACTTACCTGCGGGCCATTCCGACCGCTGCGAGGAGCTGCTCCTTTCCGCAGCTCCTCCATCCGCCGTCAGCGTTGACATCATGCCGTTACCAGCGTGAGGCGGGCTCTTCACGTAGTCACTCACGTGACTCCGAAGTAAAATCATATACTCGAATCCAACTGCAAGAATATTAACAAATCAAATGTTATCAGCAAAATTTAATCTCTTTAGGGGTTGTAGACAAGGATGCCCGTTATCACCATTACTATTTGCTCTGGTAATAGAACCATTAGTGAAAATGATTAGATCAGAACAAGAAATATATGGATATAATAACAAAACTACAACAAATAAAATATCTCTATACGCAGATGACATCTTCATTTATATCACAAAATCGGAGATTAGTATTCCCAATCTTTGTTATAAGAATTGTTCTATTATATTTAATTTTATTCCAGTTATAGGCATAATTTCACTTTTATTCCAGTTAATTCTATACCCAGAAAATGTGCCAAACTTGGTTATAACATTAAATAATGTTATAACCAAGTTTGGCACATTTTCTGGGTATAGAATTAACTGGAATAAAAGTGAAATTATGCCTATAACTGGAATAAAATTAAATATAATAGAACAATTCCCACTTAAAATAGTCACGGACAAATTTAAATATCTAGGAATTAATGTATCTAAATCCTATAACTATCTATTTAAATATAATTACCCTCAATTGTTAAATAAACTAAAAAAAATATGTTTATATTAGAAACCACTACCTATATCAATGATCGGTAGAATAAATGCTATAAAAATGATTTTTTTGCCACAATTGTTATATTTATTTCAAGCCACCCCTTTATATCTCCCTAAAATGTTTTTTTTAATAGATACTTTGGTTAATAGTTTTATTTGGGACTATAAAAATCATCGAATAAGTAAAAAACATCTATGTAAATCTAAAATAAATGGTGGACTAGCACTACCAAATTTCTTATATTATTTCTGGGCAGTTCAGATTAAGAATATGAATTTTTGGTTGGTAAATTTAGATTATGAGCCAAGCTGGCTAAAGATGGAAAAGGAAGACTGTTTGCCTTTTGATCAAGGTTCGATTCTTTTTGCACCAAGGGGAGTACAGGATAAAACGTATGGTGATAACCCTATAATTCATAGCAATAGACGTATTTGGAAACAAATAGTTAAGACCCTACATATGGATAATTTGTCACTATGTTTGCCAATTATGAATAATCCTTTGTTGAAACCCTCTGTATTGGACAAGGGATTTAGACACTGGATTGATTTAGGAATTAAAAGGATATAACACCTTTACAAGAAAGGAACATTTATTTCATTTCAAGAGTTACAGGATATCTATGGATTGCAGTCAAATAAAATATTTAGGTATTTACAAATTAGAAACTATATTATCAAATACGCAAGACTATAAAAATAGAAAACCTGGATTATTAGATAAATTGTTTAATAAGCACCCAAATACAGAACAATTAATAACATATATATACAATACTATCTTGGATAGGGAAATCCCAACTTCGGAAATATATCGACAAATATGGGAAAATGAAATAGGTTTATCTATAATGAAGGAAACTTGGGAAGAAAGCCTACAACGTATGCATCATTGCTCACTAAATGCTAGACATATATTGATACAATTTAAGGTATTACACACGAAATTAAATAGAATTTATCCTAACATTTCTCCTATTTGTGATAAATGTCAGAACTTGGAAGCTAATTTAACGCATAGTTTTGTAACATGTATAAAACTCAATAATTATTGGACAGAAATCTTTAGAGTTACCTCTGAAGTTTTTAAAATTAAACAGGCCCCAGATCCAAAATTAATAATATTAGGAGTTCGGGATTCAAATTTAATATTAACAGTAAACCAAAGAAATTTCTTGGTTTACTGTTTGATAATAGGGAAAAAATTAATATTGAAATTATTAAGGGAACATTATCCCCCACAATTAAAATGTGGACAGTGGAAATGTTGGAGACGTTGCATTTGGAAATAATCAGATTTGTTCTAATGGACAAATACGAACTCTTTGAACAGATATGGTCTCCATATACAGAATATCTGAAGGGGTAGCTGTTCTTGGCATCACAACTCAATGGGTACCTGGCAAGATTAGATGATAATAATTCCTTTTTTGTTTTGATTTGTATACATGTCTCTATTGATATAGTTATTTTAAATATATATATATATTTATATATATAATACTTTGTTTTAATTAAAAATATATATAACAATTTTTTTTTCTCTTTTCTCTTTCTCTCTCTATATAATCAAAATTATTATTTAATCACTATTCTTATTGATTAAAATCCATTATTTTATTTTTTCTATTTTCTAAAAAATAGGTTATAAGAATTATTCGTAATATCCGTATACTTATTGAAATAAGTTGGTTGTGTATTTGAAAAGTTGTTATACCGTTGTTATGATGGATTACTTCTAATAAAAATATTATTTAAAAAAATAATAATTCTCCTGTGTAATTTTGGCAGATGTCCTACTTTTTCTATTCTGGGATTGCTTTATCATTGGCTTCGCTGTCAGCAATCACTCGTTACATCCGCTTTCTCCAGTTCTGAGCGCATGCAATCTCTCTCTCATGCAGGAAGAATAGAGCGACTCTGTGTCTACAATAAATATTTTCACTTAAATAAAAACTAAACTACCAAAAGCACTCTGCAGGTCAGGCATCTCATACGGAGAGAGAAAAGGAGTTAACATTTCAAGTCAATGTTCTTTCATCAGGATTATTGTAGCAAGATGATTCAGCAGAGCATGGATATCAGGTTCGCTGGATGGCATAAGGCAAAGAGTGGCAATAAAGGGGGAGAAGGCAGGAGAGTGGGGTTGAGAGGGAATGTTAGATCAGCTATGATTGAATGGTGGCGTAGACGTGATGTGCGGAATGTCCTAATTCTTCTTCTATAAGTTATGAACATATCAGCTTATGTTAGAATTCCTCCATGCTTTAGTGCTGATATGCCCCTTGCAACATCTGTGGCAGATAATCAGTGCACCACAAGCACAGTCCTTTGGCTTGACCTCTTTGTGGTCCAATGGAAATTCCGCACCACAATCACTTCAAGCGAGTGTGCGGCAGTCCCTGTGTGTGGCCGTCCCTCTCATCTGTATTGGTGGAACCTCCCTCAACGCTAAGTACCGCAGCAATAAGTCCTTTCCAGTCTGAGCCCAACTTGTCCCAGGGCTTATCGGAGTCTTTCAATTCAATGTGTAAGAAGGAACTGCAGGTGCTGGTTTAAACCAAGGATAGGCACAAAAAGCTGGAGTAACTCAGCGGGACAGGCAGCATCTTTGGAGAGAAGGAATGGGTGATTGTTCGGCTCGAGACCCTTCTTCAGTCTGAATCTATTCCCTCTCACTAGGCATCACATAAGGGGGTAGTTTACAGCAGCTGATTGATCCCAAAGCCTGTTGTCATTGGGAATGAGGAATAACTTGAGCACACAAGGGAATCATACATGCTTACAGGAGAATGTCTAACTCCACACAGGTAGGTCTGAGCACAATCGATATTGCTAGAACTGTGAGAGAACTGACTACCTGGAGTAATGCCCTGATTTATTGGGCGGCCTGCATATGGATGTAATTCAACATATCCCCGTACGTGTGTATCTGTGCTTCACACAACTCACAGGACCAAGAGCAGGAATGCTCCCCAGGCCTACCCCACCATTCAACATGATGATAGCTGATCTACCCTGGCTTCAGCTCGCCTCTGTGCCACTTCCCCACATCACTCAATTCCTTGAACTTACAAATGCTTATCTATCTTTATTGGTTCATTGTGGTAAATGGGTGGCTGAACAGGACTGAACTGTTCTTGTCATGATCATGGACAGCACAGCAGACTGTGTCAATTGAACGCTAATCTAGTCGGTTTACCTTCTGTACTAGGCTAAACATGTCCGGTTATACTAACCCACAAAGTCAACAACTTGAACACCAGCATGAATAGTTTTTTTAGTAATAAGTACTGCTAGGGGAGGGTAGAATACTGGATCACCATCCCCAACCATGACTCACTGCACATACTGTAATTCACTGTCAAATCCGATATCAAATGGCTACATGCTTTGGGTCTCTTGCTCGCCTGTTCTCCCAGTCTGACACATTATTGTAAGTAAAGAAGTTAACTGTCACTCACGTCTTGTGTAAATTATTCCGACACTATATTTGCAGTCAGACAAGAAGTCAATATGGAGCGATACAGTGAGTGGCACAGCTGGTAGAGCTGCTGCCTCAAAGTGCCAGAGACCCAGGCTCAATCCTCAGCTTGTGTGTTGTCTGTGTTGTTGTATCGGGTACCTGCTGTAGGTCCAGTGAGAAGCTTTGTTTTGCACAGAGCCCAGGCAGTATACAAGTGTCACCAAGTAACAAAGTTACAAAATGTAACAACCCCCCCCCCCATTGTTCTTGGTGCCCCCTCCCCCCTTCACCGAGTGCCCCATTGTTTAGGTGACCCTCCGCCCGGTTACCGCCATTGCTCTCGCCAGTCCACCTTGCACTCAGTCCCTCCTCGCTCTCTGCAGCGCGGTTACCGTCGATGCCAGTGACTCAGGGCCAATTTGGAGTCCGCGGTGGGCGAGCCGGCCTACCGAGCAGGTCCTCTGTCATCGGTTGACAACGGCTGATCTGGGCCTACCGGGCCCGTGACTGTGTGGGCTTCCTCTGGGTGCTCAGATTTGTTCCCATATCCTATAGACATGTAGGATTATAGGTTAATTGACCTCTGTAAATTGTCCCATTTACGCAGGGCAGTTTCACCCTGGTCATTTCTTCTTTTCTCCCTAACCCATCAGGCAAGAATTACAGAGGTTCAAAAACTCAAAACTCCAGACTCAGGAACAGTTTGTCCCAGCTGTTATCAGGCAACTGAACAGGCCTCTCATCAGCAAGGGTACGCTTCTTACCTCCCATCTACCTCATTGGAGTCCTTTGAACAATCTTTAATTGTACTTTATCAGACTTCAATGTTGTGTCATTGTATTTTACTTCGGAGTCACGTGAGTGACTACGTGAATAGAAGCCCGTACAGCCGTTGGTGCGTCATGACGTCAGACGTTGGTGCAGTCGGCCGGTTGGAGCACAGCGCTCCTCCGAGCGGTAAGTTTAAACCGTGGGTTATATGAAGAGCTGGAGAATTTAGCGGGTGCAGCAGCATCTAAGGAGCGAGGGAGATGGGCGACGTTGCGGGTCGAGACCCTTCTTCAGACTTCACCCTCGATTCTCCAGCATTTGCAGTTCTTCGTTAAACAAGTTTAAAGAGGTAAGGTTTTTTAATATTTTTTACCACATGTCATTTTCTGCGACGGTTTGGGGTTCTTAGAGAATGTTGCAGAAAGTGAAGAAGGTGTCGGCGAGGCGCTCCGGGGGTAGAAAGGAAAAGTGGCAGGAGAGTGTTGAGGATGGAGGCCCGTCTGGTACACCTGGTCCGGTGCTGGCTACACAGCCAGTGGTTGCGGACCCACTGCCGGGGGGCAGTGGAGGCTTGTCAGTAGGGCGGAAGGCCACTGGCAAGTCTCTGTGGCCCGTAACTGAGTCGGGCCTGGAGGTTATACCCTCCATAGGAGAGTCCGTTTGCTCACGGCTCTCCCACGTCGAGATTCTATTACAAAAGAATGCTCGACAGGGACCAGCTCCGTGAGGAGGAGTGGTGCCCAAGCCAGGCTGATGGAGAGCTTGTGCTAGCAGCACCTGTTTCAGGGCTGCAGAACTATCCTGCCTGTGAGGAGGATGTTCTATCAGGGCCGTTTGCTGACACTGATTCTATGCTGGGGGAGAGCAAGGTGTTCGGTTGGAGGTAATTCCGAACATTGCTGGGAAGTTTGCTGAGTGTAGAGAGGCAGGAAAGGCGATTGATGTAGAATTGGCCAAAGCCATTCAGTATATGCTCTCCCACCAGTTACAGGAGCTAGCTATGGATGAAGTAGCAAAAGACTATAAAGCTCCTGTTAATTGTGATCTCCTGAAGGTACCGGTGGTTAATCACCAAATTTGGTCATAGATGGGTTTGCCTGCTAGGGCCCAGGAGATGAAGTTTGAAAAAGTGCTTAAACTGTTGTCAGCAGGTATTACAGCTGTGGTGAAAGTTATTGATACAAACGATATGGTTGAAGCACACCAGGATGAACTGGGACTCCTTTGTAATGCATTTGAAATTAATAATATCGGAGGGGCCGCTATTAGGCCAGTGCTAAACCCGAATTTTGCGAGTTGTGCAAACCGACCAGTGTACCACCACGAAATCTGGTTGTTTGGTGGTAACCTTTCAAAAAGGGTCAAAGACTGTCATGAGGTTTTAATAACCATGGCCCTCAATAAGCCAGCTGGAAGCAAGGCAAAAAAGGTTCTCTACAAGAAGTCGAGGACAACAAGGCCGCAAGGAAAGATGCTGGTAAGAAATATAACATTGACAGACGATGAATTAACTGATGTTCCTGTTCAAATTGGGGAAGGTTAAAATTGTTTCTCAAACAATGGCAGCAGTTGACAATCAGATTTGTTCATACTTAGTGTATTGAAGGGGTGAAAAATTGGATTTTACTATAAGGACAGTCTACCTAATCAACATTTTCCTAGTCGTAAACTTATTTTTTTCAGATGAGGAAACCGAATGTGCTTATCACACACATCAAGCAGAGATTCAGTCACAACATGTTATAACCATAAGAAACAGGGGTAATTGAGCCTTCTGACATACACACAACACACACTCAAAGTCAACAATTATTCTGTCAAGTATATTTCCCAGATCTAAAAAGACTGGGGATGTAGAAATTATTCTGGATTTATCGAATTTGAACAAATTTGTTTGTTATAAGGCATTTCAAAATGGAGACATTTACCACGGGCAGCAACATCTAGTGTCCAAAGGGTATTATAATGCAACCATTGATTTAAAGAATGCGTATTACGCAGTGTCTATTCATGGTGATGATAGAAAATATTTGAAATTTATTTGGATGACTGAGCTGTGGCAATTCAGGACATTGCCGAATGGATTAACTTCAGCTCCTAGATTATTTACTAAATTGGTAAAACCTGTGTTAGCATTACTAGAGCTCAGGGGCATGTGGTAATGGCCTAATTTAGAAGATATTCTGATTGTTGGAAAGACTCATGCTGAAACTCAATCAATCATTGTTTTCAGTTTGTTTTTAAATCACTTTTTTGAACAAATGGGATTTGTTATTCACCCAGATAAATCTAAATTATCACCAGTCCAAATTATTGATTATCTAGGATTTACCATTAATTCCAATCACATGTTGGTAACTTTGCCCAGGGATGAATTGAATCAGTTAATTTGAGGACTAGTGTTAATCTCCTTGGAGAACAACGGCCTTCGATTAGACAAGTAGCCATTTTTATTGGGAAGTTGTTGCAGCCTTCAACAATTACAACGATCAAAGGAACAGGCACTGAGAATACAAAGGGGCCATTTTTGATAGGCCTATGCAGTTGTCAGCTGGGGCGATTGCTGACATTTACAAAATGGTGGATAGTACATGTTTCAAAAAATTTAAGGAAGGTTTTGGTGGAATCACCGTCACTGATATTACAGACTGATGTAAGTGCACTGGGTTGGGGATGCAACAGATATGTCTTCTAGTTGTGGAGGCAGGTGGAATGTGGATGAGACATCGCTTCCTCAATTAAGAGGGATTAAATTATTTAGAGTTGTTGGGCACCTGGTATGGGTCTCAAAGCTTATTGTTCTACAAGGAGGGATCTGCATGTGCAGGTCAGATTGACAAACACCACAGCAGTGGCATATGTAAACCACATGGTGGAGTTTAAGGTCACAGTCTTGTGATAGACTGGCTAACCCAGATTTGGAGCTGGTGTATTGACCAAAATATCTGGCTTTCAGCACTTTATTTTGCCAGGGAGAGTCACGTCAGTTTAATGACAACATTGAATGGCTTTGTTAAATCAAGATGTATTAACCAAATGATTGATCAGTATGCATTGCCAGATATTGACTTGTTTGCATCTCGATTAAATCATCAGTTTACCTATAGATATGTTTCATTAGGTAAACCAGATCCTGCGCAGTAGCAGTGGATGCATTTTCGCTGCATTGGGGGAGGAATGTTTGGTGTATGTTATTTCCTCCATTCTGTCTCATCAGCAGATGTTTGCAAAAGATCAAGGAGGACACCGCTTCAGGGGTATTGGTAGTGCCAGATTGGCCTACCCGAAGCATGGTTTCCCGTTGTATTACAAATGGCTAGGGAGCGTTTTTACATGCTTATGCCCAAGATAAAAATCTACTGGTAAATTTCCAGTCCACTGGGGATCAACATCCTTTATATGATCGTATTGATCAGTTAATTTGCAGATTTTTAAGAGGCCATACTGGGGCGAGGACTGTCTCATCGGACTGTGGATGTTCTCACGTCGGGCTGCAGGGATAGTACACAGCAGCAATATATCACCTATATAAGGAAGTGGGAGCAATTCTGCCTACAGCAGAATATTGTATATCACACTGCAGGGATCACGGATGTATTGGAGTTTGTCAACACTCTTTATTTGACCAAAAATTAAGTTACAGTGCGATTAATTCAGCCAGAACAGTGCTCTGTCATCTTATTTACCCTATGAATGCATGAATTGCATAGAGTAGGGACACATCCGTAGTTTCACGATTCATGAAGGGAGTTTTTTCAATTTTAATCCTCCTAACCCCAGGTATGCCGGTATTTGGAATGTGAGTGAGGTTTTTATGGTTCTTTCGCCAGTGGGCTCCGGTTACAAGCCTATCAGTAGCTAAATTATCTATGAAAGGTGGTCCAAGCTCATGGCGTTGGTTTCAGCTCAACGTGTACAAATTTGCAAAGGCTATGGCTAGATAGAATGCATGTCGGCTGATGCCATTATTTTTTATATCTATATTTGCTTAAACATAATAGAAGAGGCATGACAGGATGTAAGATTATGTTTTCAGCATATCCCGCAGATGATCGCTTGTGTGTAGTCTCATGGCATTTACTCGTTACATTGAGAATTACTAAACCTCTTAGAGAGAACAGAGTCGGCTTTGTTTATTAGTCACAAAAAACCACACAGTAAAAGGTGTCGGGGGGGGGGGGGGGGGGGGGGGGGGGGGGGGGGGGGAATAATGGGGATGGTGGGGGGGGGTGGGGGGGGGGGGGGGGGGGGTGGGGGTGGGGTGCAAACGATTTTCAAGTGGGCTAAAGTGGTCATGGCAAGTGCTCTGGAATTGATACTGATAAATTCAAATCTCATTCCACCAGGGCGGCATCAACTTCCGCGGCAAGGGCTATGGACTATATGCCAATTAGACCATGTCCTCGCGGAGCCGCAGGATGATTGTCCCAGTGAAACTAATTTTTCAGAGGTTTTAAGATCACAAGCCGATTTCAAGGCTCGGGTGGTGTTTGCTGATTCTGGTTTCAGTACTGTTACAACTTTTTTCCCCCCCTGAGTTAGAGGGGTTTGTTATGATTTGTTTGTAAATAAACTGTTATTTATCATTTGAAAACAAAGTGTATTACTGATGCATGATTGATTGTTATCGGCACGACTTTTTGAGTCAATCCAGGCAGTGTGAACGTCGGATTTGAGTCTGGCGGCGTGAATTCACAGTGGCTTTGAAGTCTTCACGTAGTCACTCACGTGACTCCGAAGTAAAATAGTAAGATTAAACGAGAACTATACCAGTTTGAAGTTTGATCTTTATTTTTAATTAGAGGAGGTCGAGTTGAGGGACTATGTGCCCTCCTCCCGCTCCCACCCTCATAGATCTCATCAGGTAGTTCCTAGTTTTAAATCATCTTAAACCGTCATACTTCGTCCATTGTTAGCTGTGAATTCATACCGCTGCTTTGAAGATTGACGCTCCAACGGCTGTACGGGCTTCTATTCCCTTCACGTAGTCCCTCAACTCGATTCCTCATAAAAAAAAGATCAAACTTCAAACTGGTAAGTTCTCGTTTAATCATACTATTAAAGTTGTTATATATTTTACCTGTGTACTGTGGAGGCCTTGAATTGTATTCATGTATAGTCTTTTCTTTCCTTTTGACTGTTAGCAGCTCCAAACAAAAGCTCTTCACTGTCCTCAGTAATTGTGACTATAAATAAGCTAATCTAAAAAAAACAAAACTAAAACCTAGTGTAACGAGCAGTTTGGCCTAGACAAAACGGTGGGCTGCAGGCCTATTTCTAACGCTGAATTTTTCAATCCTTGTGACTGCGTGGTTTACCTACCCTCTCAACCCTCCTGAGATCTTCGGGTTTCCCCCCTCCCACACTCCAAAGACATACAGATATGTAGATTAATTGGCTTGGTAAAATAATAACATTGTCCCATGTGTGGTGCAGATAGTGTTAATTTTAGTTTAGTTTATTTAGAGATACAGCGTGGAAACAGGCCCTTTTGGCCCACTGCTGGGTCCGTCGCCGCCGACCAGCTATCCTATCCCCTCCCTCCCGCACATTAACACTATCCTATACCCACTAAGGGACAATTTTTTTATATTTACACCAAACCAAGAGCCAATTAACCTACATACTTGTATGTTAGATTAGGCCTTGGAGTGTGGGAGGAAACCAAAGATCTTGCATAAAACACATGCAGAGGTCACGGGGAGAAAAGTACAAACTCCAAACTTTACTAACGAAACCGATTACAAACTGCACCCGTAGTCACTGTAAGGCAAGCAACTCTACCACTGCGCCGCTGTGCCGCCGCCCCTTAATATGCGGGGATCTCTGGTCAGGGTGCGGACTCGATGGGCCGAAGGGCCCGTTTCCCCATGCTGTAATATTTTAACTAAAGTAAAAGTAAAATGAAACTACAATCAATCAGTTTAATTTGTCTGAAATATGCTTAAATGCTCTTCAGGAAGTGGATTCCAGAGATTCGCTGTGCTTAGAGAGCAAACATTTTCCATGCTTTACACTGTAACCCCCGGAAACACAAAGCCTGACCCATATTAATTATATATTAAAACTAAATGATGTTCTCTCCTGCCTGTAATAATCTGAGGTGCCTCAGTTTCTGCCTGGCAAATATGGGGGTAGCGAATGGTCAAGACTCCTCAGTCTGAGGCTAATCAATAACACTGAACACATGTCTAATAAATCTGTGATTGTGTTGAAAAAACTGGACCTGTGAGGGGCCCTTAATGTGGATGGAAAAAGTAGTCTTTGCAAATGAAAAAGAGTTGTTTTGGGTTGAAAAAATTGGCAAAAGTGTGTTTTGGTTTGAAAAAGCTAAAGAGTTGCCTTTGGGGTTTGAAAAATGCAACAGTAGCCAATAGTGTTTTGATGACAAAATCAAGCAGAATCCTTTGATTTGTATTGACAATACTAACAGTTGCCATATGGTTTGGGATTGAAAATGCTACACTTTGGCTTTGTCAGGTTTAAAGAATACCTACATTGGTTGTCCTATTGGGTGTGCTTTTGACAGTGCTACCTAGCCTTTGGGTTGGGTTTGAAAAGCTAATGTTGCCTTTTTGTTTGGTTTGAAGAATGCTACAGTTGCATTTGGTTTAGTGTTGAAAATGCTACAAGTTTGCCCTGTGGGTTGGGTTGTTGAAATTTGGCTTACAGGTTGCCTTGGGGGTTTGATCCATTCACAAATTCGGCCAATGCGGTAAGATTTAGTCACCCATCACAAGAAGCCATATGATAAGATAATAGCGCCCTGCATTCCATGAAATTTCCAAAGTAAAAGGAAAAGTGTGCCCCCCAACGCCCCGAACCAAAAGGATACAAATGCGTTCATCTAAAGATGGTCCTTTTGCATTGTGTTATAAAATGCTGTACAGATTGCCCTCTGTTTTGGTTTGGAAAATGCTACAGTTGCCTTGTCCTATTTGAAGTTGGCCGTTAGGCCATAATTTGAAGTTGCTTTGCCTAAAGTTAAGAGTTTGCCTTGCCTAATTTGAAGGTTGCCTTGGCCTAATTGAAGTCGCCTTTGGCCTTCTATAAAATTAAAAGTCTATTCGTGACCACTGTTCCTTCCTATTTTGGCAGTATATGTTTGATTTTAGAAAACAAAAACACTACCAAGTATGCTGTAATTTTGGCATCTTACGTCAGATCCCCCCGCCTCACCACTCAGCAGGTTGATGAGATTTTTCCCACAATGAGAAAAATAAGGAGTTATTAGTGTTAAAAATTGTTGAGATTCTCTCTCCATGTCAATTACGTCCTATGAAGGCCACAACCCCTTCCTGTGGAAGTGGGGAGAGAACGCATAAACCCAGAAGTGTTGGGCGTGGCTCAGTCTTTTCTGCAAGGATGGGAAGAGGGAGAGGTCATACTCTCTCCCTGTCTTTAGTTGGCCTTGCACAAACCCTGCTTGAATGAAATGGTATGAAACTGAACTTAAAACATTTGAATTTTGGTGACCCTTGCACCCTGGCTTGAAATGGTATGAAACTGCACTTGAATTTGGTGACCTTTCACCCTGCTTGAAAGTGGTATGATACCTGCACTTGAATTTTGACGGGCCTTGCCACCTCCCTGCTTCAAAGTTCGGTATGAAACTGCAACTTGAATTTTGACGGCTCTTGCAACCCTGCTGTCAAGTGGTATTAAATCTGCAGCTTGACTTTAGTGGCCTAGCACCCTTGCTTGAAGTGGGTATGAAAAAGTGCACTTGAATTTGGGTGGCCTTTGCAAAGACCCTGCTTGAAATGAAAATTTCAAGGAATAGCTGTGAATCAACTTCCAACCCACGCCACCATGAGTGGAGTAAGCTGCCCCAAGCACAACACTTTGAGGGAGACCTGAGCAGGGGTCCCCAAGAATCTATGTTGGGGCCCACAATGCCATACTACGCCTCGGAAACCATCCCCTTTCAGCCCCACATGTCCATGACTAGCAGCTCCAGAAAGCACCCCCCCCCCCCTCCCCCCCCCCCCCCCCAACTTTAGTTCAGTGTACACTAATTTGTGCTTATTACCTGAAATAGCAGCCGGAGGCTAATCAGTTTCCAATGCCAACCATGAAAGCTGGAGATATTAAATAAGAGCATGAAAGTATACACCGAATTTAATAAGCAGCCCCATAATCATAATAAATATCATGTAAATTACCATGTTGTTAGGGTTCATTCAGTATCCTTTACCCTGTCTCTAGCCTATGTGTTATTGATAATGGCATGTCTTCAATTCCCAGAGGCACATTTCAATTCAGGCAACCGTTATCCTACCTGGAACATGTATCTTTGCCATTCTTTGGGACTTTCATTGTAGTAAACATTCTCCAATGGGTACTTTTGCATTTCTCCTTCAACTTTGGTTTCATTTCTTCCAGTTTCTTCCTCTCCTTCCTCCCCCTGTGTTCAATAATCATGGCCATTTGATTGAACTGATCAAACTCTCCTTCCCTGCATTGCCTATGAACTATGTCAGCCTGCATAATTGTAGTGGACGTCACTTGGCATCCTTATCATTACAGTCCAGCATGCTGACCTAGTGTTCAATCTCCCTCTGCAAATGATAGACCTGTGATTTCATCTTTTTTCCCCCCACTGTTGACATCAGCCCTCTCTTAAAACCTGGGATTTCACTATGTTTGCAACAGTTTAAAAAGCATGGTTATTTTCCTATTGTGATGCTGGCTTGTTGTGGCAGGATTTTATAAAAGCAGCAGTGGGGGCTAGGTACATTTTTGACAGACGCAACTGGAAAGGTTATCTGAAAGATGGGGGTCCGTCGGACTTCGAAAACGTCACACATTCCTTCTTACCTCTCCTCCAGAGTATGCTGCCTGTCCCGCTGAGTTTACCTTCCAGCTTTTGTGTATCTACCTTTCGATTTTAAACCAGAATCGGCAGTTCCTTCCTACAGGACACTGACAGGTTTATTTTGTTGCCGTCTGACTCTGGCTGACCCACCGCCCCTTGCACTCAAATTAGTATACAATCCTGTCATTGGGTCTAGTAGTACTTCAAACGTTTGGATCTGCCAATTATGCATCAATCTTCTCCCCATAGTTTCGCTCATCCCAGACAATACAATTTTGCCAAGCCTCCCCGATGCAAAAGCTATCAGTTTCCCGGTCTCTCCCTCTTACTTCCTGTAATCTATCTTTTTCACACATGGCCCATTCAACTCCTGATTCCTCCTGTTACTACTCTAAACATTTTGGGGGTTATCAAGGGTAAATTAACTTGACCATTATATCTTAGGGGTGTCCAGGGCAAGCCAAGAGAAGGGAACACCTACATAGTCACAATACGAAGTGTGAAATCCCACAGTAGTCTACACCTGAAGCCCCCAGCATCAAACCTTCAGTCTCTGGAGTTTGTGCGCGCAACAGCAGAGCAGCATAAAATAAAACCCATGCCACTTGTTCAATTTACCTTCTCTGGAAAAACTGGTGATATGTTCATTTCAACCAATTCGATTAGTTACAGATTTAAGACAGATTAGGTGACTTCTAGTTCTTTCCAGTGTCTAATTATTAGGTCAAAAGTTCATAGATCTTGGATCAGAATAATAGGCCATTTTGCCCAGTCAAGCCTCTGCTCTTCCATTCAATTTAGGGCTGATTCTCTCATTCCCTCTCAACCTCCCCATTCTCCTTCCTCATGCCTCCTCTCCAAAAAGCCCTAAATCCTTGAAGGGCCTGTCCCACATTGGGCGACCTAAGTTCGTTCGAGGTTGTCTCTGGGCGAGTTTGGCCCTCGCCTCAAACTCCGCAGGCATGGTTACACGAGGGACGTGGGGTCTCTCGGGTAACTCTTCCTTCATGCTCACGAGTGTTCTGCCCCGCATACTCAAGGCAAGGCCTCAGCTAGGTCAACGGGAGGCATTTTTTTCCAAAATGTCAAAAACAATGCCCCGCTGTAGTTTAAAAATGGGTCACCATGCGCGCCAAATAAGAAATCAGCAAATTAACCAAGCACCACGAAGGTGATTTGTGACGAAGTAGGGTCAAGTAGGGTGTTCGGCATGATTAGTTGTAGGTAATCGCGGGTAATACGGAGGGTGGACATAAGATAAACTTCAACATGAGTGACCAAGTCTGTCACAAGTATAAGTGAAGGAGGTACATAACCATCACTTTCCCCACAATTCTGTTGTACCAATTTTCCAGTTAGTTCATAGCTAGTTGTAGCAACACGAAACTGGTCATCCGCAAACATAGGTGAAGGAGGTCGAAGGAGGTCCTCTACATAGTCGAAGGACGTCTTTAAAAACATGTCATGTTTTCATAGTTTGTTCGTAAACTTCCTTCTCTCGCCAATTAGGCATCCCAAGTGGGGACAGAGGGAGCCCCTTTTACTAAATCAAGATTCCTGTCAAGCATTCCTTAAAAATATCCATTGGGACCTAGGCCTCCACAGCCGTCTGTGGCAATTAATTGTCAAAAGATTGGCACTACCCTCTGACTAAGAGAAAATTCCTTCCTCATCTCCTTTCTCTAAAGGTTACAATCTTTTTAATTCTCTATGGCTATGGGGTGGGGCGTCTTGGTCCTAGTTTCTCTCAACCAGATGGAAGACATCATCCTATGCGTCCCTCTCTCCTCATACACTCTATCCCATGCTTTTTCATTATTTCGCTAAGTATCAATTATGGGCGGTCGCCACTCAATCTTCCTAAACTCCACGGGTGCAGGTCCAGGTGTAGCCACCGTCAAAACACACAACATTAGGTTAACCCCAATCATCTTCCGTGGGATCATTTCTTCGTAAACCATCTCCTCTGACCTCTTCTGGAGCTGGGTGAGAGGGTGAATGCCAACAACAATCCCTTTCCACATATATGGGGACAAAGAACCCTGCTCAACGCAGTACTCCAAATTCGGTCTGATCATGCCTCATGAAGGCCCACAGCATTACAGACATCTGGTATTTGATATACTAATCCTCGTTTGAGAATAAATTACATTACATTTAACTATTTTGCCTTCCATACTACTCAATCAATTTGCACATATAAAACTTTTTGGGAATCCTGCATAACCAGCACTACCTAGGTCCCATTTGCAAAAAGCCAACGCTTTCTGAATTCCCTCGTCAGCATGCACCATTTAAAAGTAGTGCTACACCCTTTAATCCCGGCAACCAAATATGCTAACTGCCACTACTGGGCCACCAAAGAACCATAGTGGATCCCACCTTCTCTCTGCCCACTCTCCCTACCTGCCCTTATGGGGGCGATTTCCCCAACACTATGGACACTGCCCCTCCACCAACCTATCTTTTATATTGGCAATGCGTAGCATTAAATAAAGCGTAGCTACGATAACACAAACAGGGTCAATACCTAGCAGTAACAATCAAAGATGAATCCCACCGAAGCTCATGACACTCCATACGCACTGACCAAACAACATCACCTTACAATGCGTTCTTTATACAGTACCAGCAATTTTATTATAATCAAGGAAAATACTTTCCTCGTGGATACAGGCTTCAGCACCGTGCATGGAATACTACACATGACTGCTCCTCAAATGTAGGAGGGCAGTCTTGCTCCCAGTCTCTGTTCTGCATGGTTTTTATTTAACAGTCTGTATTTGTATCAAAAAAAAAACCTTTTCTATTACTATCGACGAAACATAATATTTATGTTAACCCCCCGGTGACAAAGGATCAAAACTTAAAAAAAAAAAACGTCACCACGCCTTAGGTGACCAAATCCAACCACCAAATAAATCCAAAATTCACCAAAAATATTCATGACACAGTAATTCCAAACAACTATAACCCACAACGCCAACAAACATACCACAATACCCATGAAACTTGCAAGCAAATACTATGCAAAGCCCACTACAAATAAACATTCCTGGCGGCTGTGACTACGATGGATGGCCAGGGCAAGCCTAGCCTTCCTTAACGGGTGGTATTGTGGTGGTGGTTACTGCGAGACAATACATTGAGACTAAAAGACTTGGTAAAGAACACAAATCACTAAGAACCTAACTAGAAGTGCATATGGCACTAAAGTGGTTCTATATATATCAGAACGCCACACATTAAGCTATGCTCACCGGCCACGAACCCCGTGAGACCCCCTATAAAAAGACAAACCCTTTAATTCAGCCATCATATCCCAGCCACAGCAGCAGCCGTCCAATATTTTGGATTTGGAGCAGATTTATCTCTGAATCCTTGATGCCAAGGTTAGTCGGCAGCAAACGGAGGCTGCAGTTTGACTGCATTGGAATGCATTTGTCCCTACCACGACCCGAGACCCGGGTAGAGACCTGACAACAGTGTTCTCCCTCTGTCAGAGCAGATGCATGTTCACTTTCTTCTCACCTGAGACCGTATGGTTTTCCCCCTCCCTGGTGCTTTCTTGGTTCCCGGTTTTCCCCCTTCCTCCCACACTCCAAGTGTACAGAATTGGAAGGTAAATTTGGGCTATTTCTGTAAATTATAAGTTTGTCCCCCCTGTGTGGTAGGGGACAGGGCTAGTATGTTAAAGTGGGAGTCCATATCTCCCCTGTGAGTATTAACATAGGTAAATGAAAGAAAATGGGCAAAGAGTGCATGAATATGCCTTATGCTATTCATCGGAGTACAAGAGAAATGAACGTCATGTGTGAGGCCTTTGATAGACTTATGTGACACAGAAGGACATGATAAATAGGAGAAATGTCAGCAGTACTCAAAAGAAGGAATGTTTCAGAATGTGCCATGGTAAAGGAATGGCAACAAATTGGTTACCAAAAACGGATATAGTACAACTCAACCCCGGTGCTAAGAGTCCCCCCACACCAATCTAAAAATACCATTTCCATAATTCTAATCTGTCTGCTTTCCCATCACTGTAATAACCAAAATTTCAATATCTATCACAATCACTGTTACTTCTGCCTCACCGTCGCCAAAACCCCGCTATTCCCGATCCCGCTATTGCACCCATAAGTAACCTGATAATTTTTCTGTGTGCCGATTCAACAGTAATCCCTTTGTGCCCTTATCGGAAGCAGACTACAACATTGCAAGATATACAAGCAATGGCATATTAGAAAGAGGCAAAAAAAGACATATGTGCAACCGAAAGCCTAGGTCCTTGCGTGTAAAAGAACAACTCGCTGCCGCCTTTCCCCCCCTGTCCAACCCTACCATCCAAGATATCTAGTGCATCATAATAATTGCCTGAAAGGTGTCCCTGTTCCCGTGTGTACTGTGACTGTTCTATGTTTATAAAATAAAAGGAAGGGAATAAACTGGCATTTCATTACATTTGAGCAAATTTAAAAGATTGAACTGTTTTTTTGATATACATAAATATAAACCACTGCAATACCAATGTGTATCACTCCTAACCCCCACCCAAAAACTGTCCCCCTATTACATAGTATCAGACACTAACCAAACCCTTTATAACATATACAGAGCGTTCCTCGAATCAGTACAACCAAACCCTCACCCTCGCCCATGGATACTCAACCTGACAAAACAATGGGTGCGAGAACAGTACCAGATTTGTTAACGTAATACACGACTCTCCCACGCGACTCCCATGACGAAGTGCGTGGATTTTTACAAC
Source organism: Okamejei kenojei (assembly GCA_035221665.1). NCBI lineage: Eukaryota > Metazoa > Chordata > Chondrichthyes > Rajiformes > Rajidae > Okamejei > Okamejei kenojei. Next base: position 4,161,015 of record CM069134.1, read on the forward strand.
GAGGAGTCTGAGGTTTCCTCCCTTCGCACACTCCAGGACTCCAAAGACGTACAGGTGTGAAGATAATTGGCTTGAACCGCAGTAAGCAAAAGACTCACAGTAGTGAATTATCTTGTGTAAACCATTACCCCTATTCATAAATTAAATAGTTACATTTGCGCAGCACCACTTATACTATGTACCTACCCTGGCCGCGTCCTCCCGATCCCTAAAGCTCTTCCGCGAAATTCGACTATCCCACTCACCACACACCCACGCAACCCTCCATCCTCCCCATTATTCCCCTATCTCTCATTCGCCCACACCACACTGTCGTCCAATAAAAAACCCACCAAGTAACAGCACGTGGAGATTGGTGTAGATATAGAAGCTGTTTCCGCAGTCCTAGCAAGTGCGGGACCTGAGGTGATTCTTTCTCCTGCACTGGTATCACTAAACTGGGAACTAAAAGTAAACAATTCCATGCATAAATTCTGGAAATGAGATTCAGCAGGGTCAGGCAAACAAATTATCTGGAGGCACCAATTGGGACTTGAAAAGTCAACAGCGAAGCACACCAGCAAACGAGCTAAATTGCTAACATCATTTGGTATTTGCTCCAGTATATGCCAGAACTGGACAATGTTTACCTTCCCCCTGATAGTGTTTCACTATTTTTCTTTTTTCCCCCGCATGTGCTTGGTGAGCTCGCGTGCCCCTGACCTGCTGACTGTTTCCAGTATTTATGTTTGGAAATAGTTTTAGGGTCCTTTTCCTGTTTATTTTAATATTTCATATATTTGTCAAGGAATCTGCTAGCAGTTCTTTTAGTGAATATATTCATGACTTATTTTGGTACCCTGGTGGACGTGGGCGCTGAGCTGACTGATCAATGTGCTGAAACCCAAGCATCCACGAAAAAGCGCTGAAGGTGGCGCATTTTCCCTGCAAGACACCTCCACTCTTTCTCCCCCAACGTCGCACCCAGTTTGGGCTGTGGTGGAGCTGGGTGGTGGCAGGCGTTGTGGGGACAATGTTCAGTCATTTTTTCTCCTTCCACAGTATGTATGGACAAGCGGGGTCTGGGGAACCGAAAATGCGCTGACTAGGACAGTCCGCCGCCCCTCCGGCAAGCAACGCAAGTTTCCGTTATTGTGTACTTTTTCTGTTGAAGCAAGGCAGTTGGTTCATATTTGTCTTGGTGGGTTCGTCGACCTTTTCGGGGTTGGGTGGCATTTTTCGGGACGAGAGTGGGGGCCATTCAGTGAGTTTTCTTAAGAAATGTGCTGCCGGCAATGTTGGTTCCTTGGGTTTT
>CM069134.1:4162808-4180602 GCA_035221665.1 Okamejei kenojei
ATTGTGTGGTTTGGGGGATGTGGGGGTGATTTTTTGGTTGGGGGGGGTTGTGTGGGTTTGTGGGGGGTAAGGGTGGGGATGTTGGGATATGTGTGGAATGGTTGTTTTGTGAAGTTGTGAGAATTTTGAAGGGTGGTTGGGGTTATTTGGTAGTTGTAGTGGGAGGGGGGGTGTGGGTTTGGTGATATGATGAAGATGTTTGTTGTGGGTTTGTGTGTGGGAGAGTGGTGAGGTGAATTGTGGGAAAGGGTGGGGTGAGAAAAGATGTGATTTAGGGGAGTGGGAATTTGATATTATTTTTTGGTTTTGTATTAAGTGGAGTATTAAGAGGTGTTTTAGGGTTTGTGGTGTGTATGGGGTGGTGTGTTTTTATTGATGTGGTGGTGGTGTGTGATTGGGGTGGAATGGTTTTTAGGGAGAAATGGGGGTTTTGAGTAATTTTAAGTGTAATTGGTTGGGTGGAATGGGTATAGGGTGATTTGGAGGGAGAGGAGGAGTTTGTTTTTTCTAATAGATCTTTATTTTAATATCTCTTTTCGAGTATATAATATTGAATAACCGTTTCAAATAATCGAAGAGTATCGTTTTTGTATAAAATCCTGTTGATCAGGGTGAACTAATTTTTAGTAACAACTAACTTAAACTTTGTGCTAATATTTTAGTTCATAATCTTTTGTCGGTTATTTATTGAGATATTGCTCTAAATGACCTGGTTCATCCAAGTCTTTGTTTTATTTTGGGTAAAAAGTGTTATAGTAGATTCATTTAATGTTTCTGGTAGTTTTTCTGTATATATATATTTGTACATATAGTAATTTCAAACGTGGTACAATCTGATCATAAAATACTTTATGAAAATTCCGAGCCAATGCCGTCTGTGTCCCGGTGTTTAAAAACCCTTTTTTAGTAATCTGATAGATTCTTGGATTTCTTTTATCGTAATATCAGCATTCAATAACTCTATATTTTGTGAATCCAATCCTTTCAAATTACATTTTTTTAAAAATGCTTCAATTCCTATTTTATTATCTGTTGTTTTCGCATGTGTATAAGTTTTTATAATAATGCATAACTCTTTCATTAATATCTTTAGGCTGTGTTAACAGTTTCGCCTTTATGTGATTTTAATCCTATGGATTATTTTTTCAGCTTCCATTTTGCTTAGTTGACGAGGCCAGTAATTTTTGAGGTTGCATCATCAGAATTCAAACTGTAATTGTTTTAGTATGTTGATAAAGTTTTAATGACTTGGTCTGTAAATATTTATTTAATTTATATTTCAAATGCTGCAATGTATTATGTAAAATAGTAGTTTGGATTCATTGCATTCTGTATATCTAATTGTTTAATCTCCTTTTCCAAAGCTTGCTGCTCCTTACATTCTTTTTATTATAAAATGCTTGAGAGGAAATCAAGATTCCCCGGAGTATGCTTTAAATGTTTCCCATAAAAAGGTAACAGGATATTTCTGGTTAGGTCTATCATTTATTTTGAAAAAAAAGCTCTTAATTTGTACTGTGAATATATTCCTGGGTATTTTATTTTCTAATATTTATGGATTAAAACACACTCCACTGTTCTGATTTTTGTAGTTTACACCATTTATTTTGATCTTGAATGTTAGATGGTGCATGATCTGAAATTAATGATTTATAGATAATTGGATTTATAAGTAAGCGAAATAAGTTTAGCGTTATCCACCAAAAAATAATCTATTCTTGAGTAAGTTTTATGTACTACTGACGAGGTAAAACGAGTATTCTCGTCCAGTAGGGTTTCCTTCTCCAAACATCTTTGATATTAGTAGTTTCCATATATGCATTTAATAAATCGCTAGAATGTGATTTAGTTTTTCCTTTGCCTTGTAGATCTATCTAAGTATGGATCTAGTGGACAATTAAAGTCACCTCCAATTATTAGATTATGTTGGTTGTGCTAAGACCGGAATATTATTAAATACTCTTCTTAAAAAAACAATGGGCTATCAAAATTTGGTCCATATACATTAACGAAAAATCAATTTCTGTGTATTTAATTCTCCTATGACGATAATATATCTTCCATCTTTATCAGTTATAGTTGATGTATGTTTAAATAAAATACCCTTTACGAAATAATATTGCTACGCCTCTTGATTTATGTGTAAAAGGAAGAGTGATACATTTTATCTATCCATTTAGCTTTCGAAATCTATGTTCAGCATCTTTTTTTAGATGTGTTTCTTGAATAAAAATCACATCAGCTTTGTTTGCCTTTAAATGTGCAAAAACATTTCCTCTCTTAATCGGTTCATTAATACCTTTAACATTCCAAACTACAAAAAGTTATTCCTCATTCCCTATATTTATTTTTGAGTCTTGCATCTTTGACTATGGAGGTCTTTGCAACAATAGAGTCTATGGTTCAGCACATCAGACCCGACCTTACACCCGAACATCGAATAGATTTGAATTTTAAGTTCTCGTGCATGTCTCTCACGTATATATCTCCATTGATCCAGTATATAACTCCATTCAAATTGAAGAAAACCATAATAGATTATATGAGAAAAGAACAAAGGATAGATTAAGAGGTTAGTAATGTGCAAAAAGAGAGGAAAACTACATCTAGAATTGTTGCAGTTAGTGCTAGCCATACTAGCATGGCTAACCATCTACCGACTTCCGTCGTTAATGTTGGTAACTTAACCAGCTCCCAGGTTTTTGGAATTGTTATTCCATAAAAATATTTTACCGGGGGTGTAGTATTAGAGAAAAAAAAAGGAAAGGGAAAAAAGAGGGATAAAAATAGAAACTTATTTAGTAAAGGCATATTTAACTTATAACAATTAAAGGCATAGAAATACAATTATTTAAAACTTATTTAAACATCTAATTATTATAAACAATTATAAAGGTATAGAAATACAATTATTTAAGACTTATTTAAACATCTCATTATTATAAACATGAGAAACAAAAAAAAGAAAAAAATATCAAAGTACATATTTAGAACAATTAAAAAATCTATCAATTTTAAACAGAAAGAACAAAATAAAGACCTATTTAGTAAAGGCATATTTAACTTATAACAATTAAAGGTATAGAAATACAATTATTTAAGACTTATTTAAACATCTAATTATTATAAACAATTATAAAAGTATAGAATTACAATTATTTAAGACTTATTTAAACATCTATATATTATAAACAGGAAGAACCAAAAAAAGGAAATATATCAAAGTACATATTTAGAACTTAATTAAAAATCTATCCATTTTAAACAGAAAGAACACAAAAAAAAGGATAACAAGAGAAAAAAAAAAAAAACAATCCATCCTAGAAAAAAAGAAGAAAAAAACAGATAGTAAGAATGAAAATTGCTGACAAAAAGGAAAAATCTCCAAAATAAATCAATCCCTAATTTTAACTCTATTCATTCCAACATAGGAAATCATTAATTATTAGTAATAGTAATTAATATTAATTAGTAAAAATGGTGTTAGTAGAAATACAGCCTTGTGTCTATAATGTGTATTAGTTATTTATATTAGTAGTGCAATGATATTAATTATTAGTATCCAAGTAAAGTTTTCCGATCCACTTCTTTCTCCGTCTTCCATCCAACGTTGCCCAGTTCAGTCCAGTCCTGCATTGTTTTGTAGAGTCTTGCGAAGTCTTGGAGATTCTTGTGGCATTCTTAAGAGTCAATATATTTGAAAGTAGCTGCTTCTCAGGTCTGGATCTGACGCACAAAGACCATTGCTGCTTCTGGGTTGGAAAAGAAATGCTCCTCGTTTTTGAAGGTAACTCTTAGAGTAGCTGGATAATTCAAACCATATTTCAAATGTGGCACTCTTCTCATAAGACTCTTAACCTCATTGAATGCTTTCCGTTTCCTGGAAACTTCTGCAGGATAGTCTCGGTAGATACTGATCCTGTGACCATCAAATTCCAGCTTTCTATTTCTCGAGGATCTCCGCATTATCTCATCCAAGACAAAGTCGTATTGTAGCTTTATAATCATTTGTCTTGGAGGGGCACTTACTCTTGTCTGACGTCTTCTGACTCTGTGAGCACGGGCTAATAAAGGCTTTTGTTCCAGAGATAAGACTTGTTGTAATAAGTTCGCAGTAAATTCTCGAGGATCTTCATCTTTCTCTCCTCCTTCAGGAATACCTGCAATTCTTAGGTGTTGTCTTCTCTGGCGACCTTCTAGCTCAGTACATTTCTCTGATATTTTAGTCAGTAAGTTCGTTAGACGTTCGTTTTCTATAATCAACTTAGCTGTAGTCGTAGCACGGGTAGCAGCTAGTTCTTCAAGGCCTTTTATACCGACCGTCTGTTGTTCCAGTACCTCTTCCATAGGCTTCAGCCTTCTTTCAAAGTCATTTTTGACCTTTTCAATTTTATTATCCATCTCCTTTCTCATTTCGTTCATCATTTCTGTAATTTCTTTCTTCAAATCTGCCGATATTTTCTTGGTCTTATTATTAATATTTGAATTTGTTTCCTGTTGGAATTCTTTCATTTGAGTATTCATCTGGTTTATTTGCGTATTCATCTGGTTTATTTCTTCCTTTAAGCCAGCAATTTCGCGAGAAATGAAACTTTTCAATTCTTCACTTTCCGCTTTTTTCCCTGTTCTTTTTGATACTTCTTCCTGGGATGAGGCCCTACTTGAGTCCGAGGCTTCAGTTGGGCCTTCTGCTGTTTTCTGCCGGGTTGGTCGACTTTTCTGTTTATCGGTAGGGCTGCGTGTTGTAGCCATAATTAGTAGCGCGCCTGATGACGTCACTCACAACAATCGGTGCAGAAACGGCAGGCAGCAGGCAGCAGGCAGCAGGTAGGTCCGTTAATCCCCCGTTTTTTACTGTTTTTTTCACGGAGCTGGCTGGCGTTGTCCTCTAGCCCTCCATAGTGCCACCGGAAGTCCTTTTTATGAAGGGACTTTGACCAAAAGTATAAATTTCAACCCATTTGTTCCCTGGCCTGCTGAACTATTACCACATATGATAGGACACATTCCCAATGAAGTGAACTGTCTGAGCTGGGAGTACGAAGTACTCTAATATATACTCCTGAAAATCCCTTGATCAACTTAATGATGAGAAAAAACATTTGGGATGTTTAGTTTAGATTTAGATTAGAGACTAGACTAAGTGGGACCTGTTGGGTCCCATTGTCACACGGCAGGCCTGGTCCTCCAATATTCCACCACTCATCCATAGCCCCCAACTGCACAGGCGCAGCTGACAGGTTCCCGTTTTGATGCCCCTGACCCCCCTCCTCCGCTCACCATTCCCCACTCCGCCGCTTGCCCTTCCCCCCCCCCCCCCCCACGCACTCACTCCATCCCCCCTCAACTGCCCCATCCATTCTTAGTGGCTCTCCGGCAGCTCAGCCATTCCCGCCCATTGGGATCCGACTGTCAAGAGTCAAGAGTGTTTTATCGTCATATGTCCCAGGTAGACCAATGAAATTCTTACTTGCTGCAGCATAACAGAATATATAATCATAATAACAAAAACTCAAAAAAAAGAACAAACGATAACAGTGCAATAATAATAATAACAATAACAATAATGTCTATTGTAGTTCAACGCTTATGAGGTGGTAGTGTTTAATAGTAAGATTAAATGAGAACTTACCAGTTTGAAGTTTGATCTTTATTTTATGAGGAGTTACGATGAGGGATTACGTGAAGAAGCCCCGCCAGGCGCATGCGCATCATACTTCAAAGCAGCGGCGTGAAAACACAGAAACTACAGCCGAAGGGATATGGTAAGACACATAAGACTAGAACTACCAGATGATCTTTGCGATTATGAGGACTGGGAGCGGAGGGCACGTAATCCTCATCATAACTCCTCATAAAATAAAGATCAAACTTCAAACTGGTAAGTTCTCGTTTAATCTTACTAATTTTACTTCGGAGTTACTGAGTGTTGCTTATGATTAAAATATCATCTAGATAAGCCATTTCCATGTGATTTTGGTCCCGAAGTAGCACCAGCACTGGTTTCAACAACTTCTTGAATAGCCTAGAAGCTGACGTTAACTCATTGGGTAATGCTTTAAATTGCCACAGCTGTCCCATCCAACCAAATTTCAAGTATATCCGATACTGATGATGAATTGTTACTGAATAATATGCATCTTTCAGATCTATAGTTGACATATAACAGCCTTGTGATAACAGCCGTTTCACAGTATTGAAGGTGTCCATTTAAAAAAATGCCTATACTGAACATAGGAATTTAACTGGTTTAGGTCCAGAATGACTCTACAAACCCCATCTTTTCTCTATCTGGGGAATATATTGGACACAAATTGTTGAGGATGGTTTGCCGTCCTCTCAATTACCCATTTTTTGGGACAAAACCTTAATTTATTTTACCTGCTGAGTTTGTGGTGCAGAAAACCCCAATACTCTATTAGGCATATTCTGTACAGGCGGATCAATTCATGACATAAATTCTATTCGAGTCTGACACAGTGTCTAGTATAAACCGATGAGATGTTATGCAGCACCATTCATCATAACCAATTGCAACCTACCCCCAACCGGAGGTTGTTAGCCCAGAAATCTTATCCTGGACAGAATGAATCTCCTGTACCTCTACAGTCGGCCTCGAAGTCCTCTTTCTTCCGATATTGGGGTTGTTGCTGGGATACACTGGTGGGTAATATCGTCGCCCCACTGGCCCTACTCTGCTTGGCCCTGCCCCTGGATCCGACCCCCTTCACGTTGAACCTGACTTGCGAGATGACGTCCTGGGAGCAGGAACGTATGTTTTCATGAGATCAATTGTTTTGGCCTCATCCTTGAGGTCCTCGATTTGCTTGAGGAGGTCCACCCCAAATAAATAAACTGGGGCTTGAACGTTTGTAGACCTACATAGAGCTGAAACTCGGGTTCAACGTTCGGTTTGTTGGCTATCTTCCTGATGCAATTGACCTCAAAGTAAGAACAGGCCAGCATATCATTGCCAGACAACCCGAATGCAGTGATGCTGCTGCCACCTAACTTGAGGCTGCGCTGAAATCTTCACTCTTGTCCTGATGTACACTCACATTCAACTTTGAGTGATGCAGTTTACAGTGTTATGTAATGTGTGGCCGTCTACTCCATGATCGTATCCTGGGTGGTGAGAAGCCATGTAATTTACATTGGCAGCTGGGTTTTCCTCCATACCTCACCAGTCCCTTCCGAATAGTGAAGTTTCGCGCTACGTCTGGGACACCTGGAGCATGGCTCGTGTGCTCTGGTGTGTGCACAAAAGCAGTGACACCAGCCTCAGGGTCAGACTCCTCCTGCCCTGGCTTCTCCCGAGTCATGCTCTAGGGAGGTCTCTTCCAGCCCTAAACAAGGTGCTGGAGAGGATGATGCCCACTGGTATCCATAATCGCTGTTTTCTTCTTCGCTGTATGGACCTCTGTGAGAGGCTGTGTGGGGAATCCTAGGGGCATTCGACCCTGATTGAAATTTTACATGGCTCTTTAAATTTTGAGCATTTTCCCATTTGGTTGAGCCATCCCCATACCTTTACATTAAAAGGAGAGGAGTCTTCCACATCATCAGACTCATCAGATAAGATGAGCCTGAGAGTACTTTGTTTTGCCTTCCTCCCTGGTGGAGTAGCCTCAGTGCCCTGAAGCACTGGAAACTGATGGAGGCAGTTGAGCTGCCGGTAGAAACAGTAGCCGGTATTGGAGCCGGCATTAGCGCAGCCGTTATCTCCAAACCCGATCTAAATAGCGGTAATCGCGGAGCCGGCTTTAGCGCAGCCGTTATCTCCCGACCCGATCTATAAGCGGTAACCGCGGTCCCCGCTCGTTCCGCTCCACTATGGCAGTTTATTTTTACAATACCTCCATATCACTAACTCTAGCTGGCTCTCTGAGCCAGGCTTACAGAGTTCAAAATACTCGTAGGGAAGGTTTAACATTGACTTACCTGCGTGTTACTACTTACCGCTGGTGGAGCTGAGCTCTCCAGCCCGTCGGTGCGCCATGCGTCGGACATAATGACGCGCATGCGCCTGGCGGGGCTTCTTCACGTAGTCACTCACGTGACTCCGAAGTAAAATAGCCTGCAGAGAAGAAGCTGTTCCTGAACGTTACAGTTCCCAGGCTCCTGCACCTTCTTCCCGATGGCAGCGGTGAGATGAGTGTGTGGCCAGGATGGTGCGGGTCTTTGATGATGTTGGCTGCCTTTTTGAGGCAGCGACTATGATAAATCACTTCGATGGTGGGGAGGTCAGTGCCGGTGATGGCCTGGGAAGTGTTTACAACTTTCTGCAGTCTTTTCCACTCCTGGACGTTCGAGTTGGCGAACCAGACCATGATGCAACCGGTTAGCATGCTCTCTACTGTGCACCTGTGGAAGTTCAAGAGAATCCTCTTTGACCTACCGAATCTACGTAATCTTCTCAGGAAGTAGAGGCGTTGAAGTGCTTTCTTTATGATTGCATCAGTATGCTGGGTCCAGGAAAGATTGTCGGAAATATGGACGTACAGGAATTTGAAGTGTTTGGCTCTCTCCACCATCGTTCGATTGATGTAAACAGAATTGTGGGTCCTCAAACTTCCTCTTCCAAAGTCCACAATCAGTTGTTTGGTTTTACTGATATAGAGAGCCAGGTTGTTGTGATGGCACCATATAACCACATAACCATATAACCATAAAACAATTACAGCACGGAAACAGGCCCTCTCGGCCCTTCCAGTCCGTGCCGACCATTTGTTTTCCCCTAGTCCCATCTACCTGCACTCAGACCATACCCCTCCATTCCCTTTCCATCCATATACCGATCCACTTTACTTTTAAATGTTAAAATTGATCCTGCCTCCACCACTTCTGCTGGAAGCTCATTCCACACAGCCACCACCCTCTGAGTAAAGAAGTTCCCCCTCACGTTACCCCTAAACTTCTGTCCCTTAATTCTCATGTCATGCACTCTTGTTTGAATCGTCCTTACCCCCAATGGGAAAAACGTATCCACGTCAACTCTGTCTATCACTTTCATCATTTTAAAGACCTCAATCAAGTCCCCCCTTAACCTTCTGCGCTCCAAAGAATAAAGACCTAACTTGTTCAATCTTTCTCTGTAACATAGTTGCTGGAACCCTGGCAACATTCTAGTAAATCTCCTCTGTACTCTCTCTATTTTGTTGACATTCTTCCTATAACTAGGCGACCAAAATTGTACACCATACTCCCGAATTGGTCTTACCAATTGTCATTGTGACGTAGAACAAGCTGATATTACTGCGCAGGAGCAGCTGACGGATGTGGCATGGAAAAGGAATTTATTAAAGCTTAAAATGTGAATAACTCTTAAAATACAACAACAATTTAAATGTTAAAGATGAGATTTATTCAGTTCGGTTCTTTCTTGTTGCGTTCTGCTGCTCACTGCGTCTTGATGTCTCTTTGCTGTTGATGAAAAAAATGACACACAATTTTAGTATAGAGACATTAATGAGTGGTCAAACTTTAACTGAGAATTTACCTCAGTGGGGGCGCCATTGATATTGAGTGGGGCCGCCGTCAAGTACGCCTGCCCTGCCTTTCACCCTTTTTTAAACTTTTAGTGTGTTAAAAGTTTTTTCTTCGAGGTCTTCTAGTCTTTTTGTGTAGGGGGGGGGGAAGGGGGAATTTGCATTTCTCAGTCCCTACCTGGTCGGAGATGCGTCTTTCGTTTAAAGGCGCATCTTCGCCCTCTCCTCGCGGCCTACCAACTGGACTGGAGCGGAGTTTCCTGCTGGGACCGACCAGAACTTCAGCTTCGGCGGCAGCGCAGCGCTGAAGCACCATCGTGGAGCGGGCGATGCCTTACCCGGGTCACCGTGTGGTAAGCTCCGGAGTGCTGAGACCGCCGGCTCCAACATCGCGGAGCTGTAGTCGCGGAGTGTCCAGCTGCGGGCGGCGCTGAGTTTACACACCGCGGAGCCTGGGATCTTTCACCGAGATTGGTAGTGTTGGAGCTCCAACCAGCACGGCCTGCGGCCTCTGTCAGCAAGCGGCCGTTCCAGACACTCCAGGTCGCTGAGAGTGTTCTTCCAACGCCGGAGCTCCATTATCCGACGAGAGGGCCTGAAACATCGGGCCGCTGTCGCGACGACTGTTTGGAGGCCTCAAAATAGCACCGACCACGGGTGAACAAGAGGAAGAGGACTGGACTTTGCTGCCTTCCCTCACAGTGGGAACCAATGTGGGGGCATGTTTTTATGTTTAATGTCAAATTCTTTAATGTTGTGTTTTATTTTTATTGGTGTGCTGCAATGGGTACTCAAATTTCACCACACCAATTGGTGTATGTGACTATAAATGTCCTTTGTCCTTGTCTAGAAGTCATCGTTTCAACCAAGCACGTGCTTAAAGACAACATTCTCGGTTGATGTTCCATCCTTCAGGAAAACATTGACATTTTCCTTCATCTTTCCTCAGCTAAGAGCCACATATAGTTGTCCATGCTGAAATACCGGTTTCTCGAAGTATATCAACACTTTCTCCTTGTTTTGTCCTTGCGCTTTATGGATCGTCATAGCAAAACTTGACTGAATGGGAATTGGCTCCGCTGAAAGGGAATGTCTTTGCCTTCTGTCAAATTGAGCATTATCCTAGGAATGAGAACAATGCATCTTTAAAGGCTCCCATCTTGATTCTTGCAATTATCATATTATTGTGTAGCTCTTCCACAATCATCTTCGTTCCATTGAATAGCTTTGGAAGTTCCAAGTTTCTCATTAACTTGATCGGAGATTTTTTTTTCAACTCCAATCTGTGTGGTGGTAATCCACAGATGTCAAGTGAATCGAGGAATTCTGTTGGGAAGCATTAGTTCCCTCAATGACAGCATTGAAAGAAAAGTACTTTAATGACTCCAGCGATGCGTCTGATACATGGAGAATTGATGCTTCTCATCGTATCGTTGTGCGGAACCAAGATGCAATTGTCAGAGAATAATTCTGCAGGATTGTCAAATGCGGGATAGATTATATCAATACAATCCTCCAGTGTTTTTGCTGATAAAACCATGTCTTCAGCATTTCAATTTCATCGTCTTCATTCTTTAAAATCTCGTCTTCAACTTTCAACAAAAATTGAGAATACTCGCCTTCTCCCTCTCTCAATCGCATATTCGTCTGCAATTGAAACTTGGTGAAAAGTCCTCCACAAGTAGGATTTCTTGATGCAGGAATTTTCAACATCAGCATCATATCCCCTTTTCACTACAGGAAGGAGTTGTCAAAAATCGCCACAACAAATGGTAAGAATGCTGCCAAAAGGCTTAGTATTGGTGCAGACATCTTGACGAGTTCTGTCCACTGCTTCAAAGATCTCCCTCCTAATCATTGGACATTCATCCCAAACAATGAGTTTCACTTGCCTCATCAAACGTGCCGTGTGAGAGTTCTTCTCAATGTTGCAGAATGTATCCTCGGTCACTTGGATGGGTATCTTGAATCGAGAATGTGCAGTTCTTCCACCAGGCATTAATTTAGGTGCTATCCCAGAGGATGCTACAGCAGTAGCCACATCACCTGTCGGAGCTGGCAGTGGGGGGCAGCGATTTGCAGCAGGGGGAGGGGGACAGCTTCAGGCTGAGGTTGTCGGGCCAGTGGGGGTGGGAAGCCTTCTGCAGCTGGGGACGGGGACGGCTTCAGGCGGGGGCCAGCAGGAGTGTCCTGTAACCGGGGAGGGGGACAGCTTCAGGCTGAGGTTGGCGGGCCAGTGGGGGTGGGAGATTTCAATATTCCAAAAATAGACTGGGAAACACATTCTGTAAATGGGCTGGATGGTTTGGAGTTTGTAAAATGTGTGCAGGATAGTTTTTTGCAGCAGTACGTAGAGGTATCGACCAGAGAGGGGGCAGTGCTGGACCTCCTGTTAGGAAATGAGGCAGGTCAGGTGACGGAGGTATGCGTTGTTGAGCACTTCGGGACCAGTGATCACAATACCATTAGTTTCAATATAATTATGGAGAGAGTCAGAACTGGACCTAGGGTGGAGATTTTTGATTGGAGAAAGGCTAACTTTGAGGGAATGCGTAAGGATTTTAAAGGAGTGAATTGGGACACTTTGTTTCATGGGAAGGATGTAGAAGAGAAATGGAGGACATTTAAAGGGGAAATTGGAAGAGTACATAATCTTTATGTCCCTGTTAGGTTGAAAGGAAATAGTAAAAAATTGGAAAGAGCCATGGTTTTCAAGGGAAATTGGACACTTGTTTCGAAAAAAAGAGATATCTACAATAATTATAGGAGGCATGGAGTAAATGAGGTGCTAGAGGAGTATAAGAATGTAAAAAGAATCTTAAGAAAGAAATTTAGGAGGCTAAAAGAAGATATGAGGTTGCTTTGGCAAGAAAGGTGAAAGTAAACCCAAAGGGTTTCTACAGCTATATTAATAGCAAAAGGATAACGAGGGATACAATTGGACCATTAGAGAACCAGAAAGGACAGCTATCTGCACAGCCAAAAGAGATGGGGGAGATATTGAACAATTTATTTTCTTCGGTATTCACCAAGGAGAAGGATATTGAACTCGGTGAGTTAAGGGGAAAAAGTAGAGTAGCTATGGAAACTATGAGATTCAAAGAGGAGGAAGTACTGACACTTTTGAAAAATATAAAAGTGGATAAGTCTCCAGGTCCTGACAGGATATTCCCTTGGACATTGAGGGAAGTTAGTGTAGAAATAGCAGAAGCTATGACAGAAATATTTCAGATGTCATTAGAAACGGGAATAGTGCCGGAGGATTGGCGTACTGCGCATGTTGTTCCATTGTTTAAAAAAGGGTTCAAAGAATAAACCTTGCAATTATAGACCTATTAGTTTGACGTCAGTGGTGGGCAAATTAATGGAAAGGATACTTAGAGATAATATATATAAGCATCTTGATAAACAGGGTCAGGAACAGTCAACATGGATTTGTGCCTGGAAGGTCATGTTTGACAAACCTTCGTTGAATTTTTTGAAGCGGTAACTAGGGAAATTGATGAGGTTAAAGCAGTGGATGTTGTCTATATGGATTTCAGTAAGGCCTTTGACAAGTTTCCCCATGGAAGGTTGGTTAAGAAGGTTCAATCTTTGGGTGTTAATGGCGGAGTAGCAAGATGGATTCAACAGTGGCTGAATGGGAGATGTCAGAGAGTAATGGTGGATGGCTGTTTGTCAGGTTGGAAGCCGGTGACCAGTGGGGTGCCTCAGGGATCTGTGTTGGGTCCACTGTTGTTTGTCAGTACATCAATGATCTGGATGATGGGGTGGAAAAATTGGATAAGTAAGTATGCAGATGATACTAAGATAGGTGGTGTTGTGGATAATGAAGTAGATTTTCAAGTCTACAGAGAGATTTTGGGCCATTTGGAAAAAGTGGGCTGAAAGATGGCAGATGGAGTTTAATGCTGATAAGTGTGAAGTGGTACATCTTGGCAGGATAAATCAAAATAGGACGTACATGGTAAATGGTAGGGAATTGAGGAATGCTGTGGAACAGAGGGATCTAGAATAACTGTGCATCGTTCCCTGAGGTGGAATCGCATGTAGATAGGGTGGTAAAGAAAGCCTTTGGTGTGCTGGCCTTTATAAATCAGAGTATTGAATATAGGAGTAGGGAAGTAATGTTAAAATTGTACAAGGCATTGGTAAGACCAATTCTGGAGTATGGTGTACAATTTTGGTCGCCTAATTATAGGAAGGATGTCAACAAAATAGAGAGAGTACAGAGGAGATTTACTAGAATGTTGCCAGAGTTCCAGCAACTATGTTACAGAGAAAGGTTGAACAAGTTAGGTCTTTATTCTTTGGAGCGCAGAAGGTTAAGGGGGGACTTGATTAAAATGATGAAAGGGATAGACAGAGTTGACGTTGATACGTTTTTCCCATTGAGGGTAGGGAAGATTCAAACAAGAGGGCATGATATGAGAATTACGGGACAGAGGTTTCGGGGTAACGTGAGGGGGAACTTCTTTACTCAGAGGGTGGTGGCTGTGTGGAATGAGCTTCCAGCAGAAGTGGTGGAGGCAGGATCGATTTTAAAATTTAAGAGTAAAGTGGATAGGTATATGGACGTGAAGGGAATGGAGGGGTATGGTCTGAGTGCAGGTAGATGGGACTAGGGGAAAACAAATGGTCGGCACGGACTGGAAGGGCCGAGAGGGCCTGTTTCCGTGCTGTAATTGTTATATGGTTATATGGTAATATGGTCACAGCGTGTGGGGAGTCTGGCCAGGGGTGAAGTTGTGGGGAGGGCAGGAGCATTGGGCAGGAGGGGGTCGGGGATCATCCCAGTATCCCACTCACACACCGCTGCCGTGGCGCTCCAGGCATGGAGCCACCGCATTGTGGCCGGGGAAGGAAGTAGCTTGGGTGGCAGCGAACGATTGACGGGACTGGACAGCAGAACTGGCTGCCACCTCAGCGCCTTCTGCTGGCCCGCCCACCTCTGGCATTGCTCTCCGTCTGAACACATCTCACTTGCTGCTCGCCAGCTTCGATCATGTCAGCCACTTCCCGCAAATCCTTAAATTCCGACAGCCGAGTAACCTCAATTGGTTCCTTGATCGCGCTGTCGGAATTGAAGGATTTGCGGGAAGCGGCTGACATGAGTGCAGCCGGTGAGTGGCAGGCATGAGTTGCTGGCATGATGCCTTCTCAAGGCTCCTGCCCTCCCCGCAACTTTCCCCTGGGCCAGACTCCCCACACGCTGTGAAAGGAACTCTCCCCTCCCCAGCGGCGTTGTCATTTTACAGCTGTTTCCCACCAGCTGCCAGCAATGAGGTATAGACTTGACCATCCCTCAGTACAACATCGTTCTTGATGTTGCTGCACTGAGCGATAGCCAAGTCTATCTTTCTTGCCTAACAACTTTCCAACTTCAGCTTCCAAGACAAATGTAAATTTCCGTGCCTTTATTTTTAGATAAAACATAGCAACTTCATTGCCAGGAAATATGGTATTTAAAAACTATAGCACCAAGAAATCTACTTACACATCATTTGCAGACACGAAACTCCATTCTTCTCTCTTTGTTTCATAACATATTTTTTAGATAATAGCAATCCATGTTTGAAAAACCCGCCATGAAACTTGCGCTGCGCATGCAACTGTATGCTGCTGAGCATGCGCAGTACTGCAAGGCAGAATTTAAGCTGCCTTCAGTTCACCTGGAAATTGACGGCTTGAAACATCGTCAACGGCATGTCGGCTGCACAGACCTTCGCATGTTTACATGTTCTGCGGAAGAAAGGCATAGAGTTTGATCACTTATGTAGGCATTATTCTCCCATGCCTTTTACTATTTATATTTAATAATTACCATTTGTATAATTTTAGTCAAGGAGTATAAAGATGAATGAAGAGACAACGGAGAAGACGGAAGGGGAAGAGTGAATAATAAAAGGGAAAGTGGGAAGATGAGAGAAGGGAGTTCCCAGCGAGTGGTGGGTTGGGGGGTGCAAAAGGGAGAGAGGAAAGGGTCAGAGAGATACAAACGGAGAGATGCGGTTTTTTTTTTTTTTTAAATGAGTGAGTGGGGAGGGAGGGGTAAGGAAGGAGAGGTTGACAGACGGCTTCTATCAAGTAATACCCTGGAATGTGTCACTTCATCATAGGGTTGCCCCACAGTGTGTCACTTCATCAGTAATAAACCCCACAGTGTGTCACTCACTCATCAGTATACTACTTCCACAGTGTGTCACTTCTTCATCAATATTGCCCACAGTGAGTGTCAATTCATCAGTACTACCCCACAGTGTGTCACATCATCAGTAACTAGCCCACAGTGTGACACATCATAGTAATTACCACAGGTGCACATTCATCCGTAATACCCAACAGTGTGTCACTTCAGTAATACCAGATCTTTACCAGTTTAGTCATTCTACCCCACCGTAATACCCCACAGTTCACCTCACCCTATTGCCCCACAGTGTGACACTTCATCAGTAATACCCACAGTGTGGCACTTCATCAGAAATAACCCCATAGTGTGACACTTTCATCATAAATACCCCACAGTGTGTCACTTCATCAGTATTGCCCCACAGTGAGTCACTCATCCAGTATTGCCCCACAGTCACTTCATCATAATACCACCCCACGACAGTGAGTCCTTCATCATTAATTGCCCCACAGTGTGTCCCACTTCATCAGTACTAGCCCACAGTGTGTCCCCTTCATCAGTACTACCCACAGTGTGTCACTTCATCAGTATTGGCCCCACAGTGTGTCCAACTTCATCAGTACTGCCCCACAGTGTGTCACTTCATCAGTACAGCCCCACAGTGTGTCACTCCATCATTACAAGCCCACATTGAGTCACTACCATCTGTTACAAAGGGAAGAGATAGCGGAGAAAAAAAGGAAAGAATGGAGAAAGAGTTAACTATAAATGGAGATGGGAAGATGAATAGAGGCGGGCGTTCATGTGAGTGGGATGGAAAAAAGGAGAGAGGAAGGTCAGATACAAACAGAAGAAGATCTGGATGTATCCTTTGATTGATCGAGTCCCTGGTAAGTCCCTGGTAGTTGTGAGTCTTTGAGTCGTTTGCTCCTCAAAGGTGAAGAAGGCAGAGAATGTTTATTGTTCCCAGGGCACGTCAGATCCATTCCAGGCAAGCAAGGAGTGAATGGAACCGGGTCGTCCGGAACGGGTTGAGTTACAGTCAGAGGAGCCGCGATCCACATGTGTTTTTTGAACAGAGTGGAGGGGGACTATTTAGGTGGAGGCGAACTGTTGAAAACCAATTCCTCACTGAAGTGTGGACAAAGGTCACCCAGTCCACCATCAAGCTGGGTCTCCAGAAGCCTGGAGAGGGCCCCTGAATTTTGGGATTATGCCTTGCTAAGTGAAGTGTATTGGGAAGGGAATCAGATCAACAACATGAGGTGGGAGTTGGATCCTGATGGAGTTTGAAAACATAATCCTGTTTATCTGGAACAATGCCGCCCGCACCCATTTTCCATCACCAGTATCGCCGCAATCCCATCTTGGAGTTTCTCAATCAAAATCCCAGAATAAATATCGACCTGTCTCAGCGGATTTCACTTGGCTGATGTCAACAGTTTTGCGAATCATTTCAACATTCACTATTTTAAAACTGTGTTGAATACTCCACCGTCCCGGTGGAGACGGAAAATGGATAAAATCTTCGGGAAAGTTCTGGCCCCACATTTTCATGCGAGGGATTACCACTCGCTCACGGGGACACGTCGCTGGGCAGAGAAAATGGGGGAAAAGGCTTTTGGAATATAACAAGTGGAGAAATCTTGTATGTCATAATTGCTGTCGTTGGCGTCCCTGGTTAAGTGAGCATGAAACAATTCAGTTTTAATAACTCCACACGTGAAACCCAGATACTGATCAGTTACAAAACTTACCCAAATGTAATGAATCGTTGTACAAAATATGTGAACTATCAATCCTCTCAGCGAAATAGTTTTGAATTAACGCTGTGAGTTTCTTATTTCAGAAGCAAATCAGCCCTCTTTTTCTCACACTGATGGGACCCACAAGAATGATGTTCTGCCTTCAGTGACCTTGCCCATAGTTGTCCCCATTTGGCCGGACAGACATCTCACTGGGGCGGTTTGACTGGAGGGGTTTCACTGTGTCTAGTTATTGATCAGAGTGAACAGCCTCTCCTTTGGACACTGTGTCTCACTGTGGAGTCTGTCACGTTGGATTCCTCCACCTTTGGTCCAATAGATTGGATCGATCCTCTGAACCACTGGCCGCAGATCTACTGCCTGTGATGATGTACAGAAGTGAACTCCCTGTGGAATGAAATCTATTAACA